>JAHPZR010045158.1:15000-35000 GCA_019787425.1 Platygyra sinensis | reverse complement strand
ACAATGGCTTGAAAGTTATATCAAAAAGGAACAAAACCTCCTATTATGAGGTAATTCTGTTGAAAACTTGAAGAGAAAACGGCGGACGTTTTGTGGTGGCCTGTACTTGACCGGAAGTCAAGATGGCGGTAACCCCACTTGATCCGATTTGTTTTCAATAAACTTTGGAACAAAAAACGCACACAAAACAACAAACAGTTGTACTCACAGACAATATCCACTACAAAGTTTGCACATTTATGCCAAATTAATGAATAATAGCGCAATAAAGGCTGGAATTATCCTCTCTTTCTTTGAATTCAATGGAGTTCCGATGCCAAATCTGGGCAAACCGAGCGAAGCTTCGACTTGTTGCTATGTGATGTCACATTGGCAGTGATTACCAAAGAAGGACAAACCCACCGATGTACTAAACAACCTACGCCCAGTTTAACTCTGCTAAAATGTGGATTATAAAATTGCAACAAAAGTATTAGCAAACAGATTAGCAAAAGTACTCCCAGATATTATATGCCCAAATCAAACTGGTTATGTGAAGAACAGATATATTGGTGAAAATGTAAGACTCATTGCGGATATCATTGACTACACAAAAACAAAAGAAATACAAGGAGTCGCCCTTTTCCTCGTATAGATTTCAAGAAAGTCTTCGATTCAATTGAGAGGGATTACTTAAGTACTGTGTTAGACGTGTTCAACTTCAAGGAAGATTTCAAAAGATGGGTAAAAGTTTTCTACACTGATATCCCAAGCTGTGTTACAAATAACGGTTTTGCTTCTCCTTTTTTCAACCTCAATCGTGGAGTAAGGCAGGGTTGTCTGTTATCGAGCCTGCTGTTTGTCCTACGAATAGAATTCCTAAATCTCACAATACAAACGAACAGTAATATTAAGGGAATAAAGGTCGGAGATGAGGAAATAAAAAATACCCTATATGCAGATGACACTACTCTTTTCGTTAAAGACCTAGAATCAGTTCAGAAGTTACTTGAGATGTTAGAAAAATTCATAAGGTGCTTAGGCTTAGAACTAAACAAATCAAAAACAGAAGCCATGTGGTTGGGATCTTGGGCAGGAAGAAACGAGAAACCGTTCGGTTTGCGATGGCGGCCAAAAGTTGCAGCATATGCCCTAGGTATTCACTTTACCAACGATAGTAGCACTAGCGATAAATCAAATTTCGAAAAGAAGTTAGAAGACCTGCAGAGAATCCTCAACGCCTGGAAAAGGAGGAAAGTAACTCTACTAGGGAAAATTAATATTGTCAAGTCGCTTGGGTTATCGAAATTAACTTACAATTCTTCAGTCCTGCCACTGCCTAAAGATTTCGACAAAAAGGTAAACAAGACTATATTTGATTTCATTTGGGGCAACAAACCCCATAAAAAAAAAAACAACAACAACAACAACAACAACACATTAATCGGAGACAGGAAAGAAGGCGGTTTAAAAATGACCGAGTTTGACTCCATGAACATAACCCTGAAAGCCTCGTGGGTGAGAAGATTTAACACCGATATTAACGCACCGTGGAAAATCATCCCAAATTACATGACTCAATATTTGGGCGGTTTTAAGTTTCTTCTATCATGCAAGTACAAAATGAAAGAACTCACACTAAACAACATACCTAGCTTTTACGAAGAAATACTTAAATCTTGGAAGATGATTAAAAATATCAAGGGTGAACGTGATCAGGATAAACCAGATCCACATGACGCTATTATTTGGAATAATTCCGATAAAAAAATTTATAAGGTAGGTATCAATAAAGTTAAACACCTGTTACAACAAAACAGCGGAAAATTCCTGACATATGAAGAATTTATTAATTGATAAAAAGTTAAGTCTAGTTTCACTTTATACTACGGCCTTCTCAGCAGCATCAAAAGTAAATGGAAAATAACGACAATACAAAGACAGAGACAGACAGGTATTCAAAATTGGTATGACAATGTTGAAAATCTTTCCAACGCCGCTCTGCACAGGATTATTGTCGAAAACAAATTCCATCCTCCAATTAACGAAAAGAACATTTTCAGCTACGGAGTGAATGATTCAGATATACACAAAATTTACAACCGGCCTTTTTTAACTACTAAAAATCCAAAGCTAATTATGCTTCAATTCAAGATTCTTCTAGTCCTTATTGCCCCTGGTGGGGTATGGGAATGCTCAATTCAAGATTAATCTTATCTATACCAAAGAGAAACTCAAAAAAGTTAACCTTATATCTAATGACATATGTCATCTTTGTGAAAGAGAAAAGCATACGTACAATTAAACACATAATGCTAAAATGTACCTATGTAACCTTATTCTGGAATGATTTTTTTGCTTGCTGGGCGCAAATCACCAACGAAAAAATTCATTTACCAGACTCGGTCCTCCTATATGGACCTTTTAACTTGAGTAAACACAATCAAGCGTTAAGCCTAGCTTTGTTAGTGGCAAAATACTTTATCTATACATGTAACTTAGCTGAGGACCCCCTACTTTTCTCGTTGTTTAAATCACAGTTCCGGGAAAACATTTTGACTGAAAGATACACTGCAATGAAAAACAAAACCGCCAAGCTTTTTAATGATAAATGGCATTGTTTCATTATAAAAGATTTCGTGTCAGCACTTTAGCCACGACCATCGCCGCCCCTTTTTAATGTAGCACGATAAAGAAAGTCATTACTTTCATGTATTGTGTCAGTATATTTATTTACTAAGCAATTATACAACCAGTTTGTGACATCCGTGTTAGTTTTAGCTTTAGATTGTTTTAGAGTAGTGTGTTAATTATATCGTCAATGTTTTGTTATATTTTTAATTTATGCGTATATTTTCTTTAATTTGTCAGTAAAATATTTATAATTTGTCTGCAAAATAAATAAAATAATTTACAAAAAAAAAAAAACATTGGCAAGGAAGAGTCGGTCTCTGACAGATACTCGAAAACAATAGAGTCACCCCCTCCCTCCTGGTTTTACCAGAGTGTCTTTCTGTCAAAATTTGTTG
Organism: Platygyra sinensis; assembly: GCA_019787425.1. Classification (NCBI taxonomy): domain Eukaryota; kingdom Metazoa; phylum Cnidaria; class Anthozoa; order Scleractinia; family Merulinidae; genus Platygyra; species Platygyra sinensis. Next base: position 31,992 of record JAHPZR010045158.1, on the reverse strand, counting down.
CATTTCACCCTCGGACAGTGAAGCGATCTCGTGACGGCGCTGATGCCGAGTCTCCTTTTCCGTTGTTTTTCTCTTTTTCTGTTTCATTTAAGAAGTTTAGTCCAAATTGTCTTCGTTTTGGGACTAGTGGGCTGAGTCTCTATTTGCAGCCATTATTGTCGCGAAATATAATATTTTACCCCGCGCTGGCAATGGCCGCTCGCGCGAAAAAAAATTCTGACGAAGCGATTTTGAACACGCTTACGTATACTGAATTTGATTGCGTGGCTCTGCTAGCTATGTTATAAAAATAGATGAATCCGAAAATTTTTCCCATTATACAGTTATTACATTGCAAAGCAAGAAAGTATTTTATCGACATTTTATGGTGGACAGCAGCTACACTTTTTCGAAAAATCTTCAATTCGACTCAGGCAGATCTGTTTCTTGAAATATCTCGATTACAACTAAGAAAAGGAACCATTTCTATTGGCTCCAACAGTGATCGATATCTGCAATTGCCACCAACAATGGCAAGAAACGAACACGCCTTGCTCTTCGTGTCGCTTCTTCAGTTATGCCAAAGCTAGATCCCTTGGTCAAGAGTTGCTGATTTTACTTCTCTTTTTTCCCAAGCCAGGAGGGTCACGCATTGTGATGACAGCGCGTGACTAATTTACTAAATTACTGAAACTCTGGAAATGATTTCCACATTCAGGAAATGAGTACCAGTCTAATACTTAGAAAAATATTTAGTAAAAAACTTTATTATATGGCTCTGTCTCACAAGGACTGGGACCTACCAAATTCACGAATTTGATTGGCTAAAATGGATATTGACCGCGGTCTAGATTTTCCCATCTAGACCGGCAGCTAGGCCAGTTATGTTTTGAAGCGAAAAAGTTGCAAACTAAAATGCAAAATCATTGACTGTTTTCATCTAAGAATATTTATTTCTGTGAGCGCCAAAAAGCTGATGAAAAAAAAAAAGTAAAGAGGACGAACAAACGTTGGAGAGGAAGAATTAAATTCGGCCGCTCATCACCGTTTGCAAGCAAACTGTCACTTAGTACAAACCAGTTACATTAAACGAATTAAATTGTTCTTGTTTTTGCCATATAATAAACATCTTATTAACCGAGCTAAGTCGGTCTGTATGGGAGAATCTTGACCTCGGTCGTGTGTACAGACCTCACTGCGTTCGGTCTGTACTTACGACCTCGGTCAAGATTCTCCCATACAGACCTCTTGCTCGGTTAATAAGAGTTAAATAATGATCTGTAAGGCGGATGAGGAGCAAAGTCGACCCACTCGTTCCCCCAACCTCCACCCCCCACCCCCACCCCATTAATCGTTCTTTCCAAATTTAAAACATCTGTTCCTTTTAAAACATCAGAAATTTTAGTGATTTTCATATAGAGGCAAAGCTCATTTCTGCCACTTTACTCCGTGTTGGACAATTTGGCGAGCAAGTTTCTATGTCGAATGCAAAATTTCGTGATATTTTCCATTTCATAATTTAGTTTGAATGTTTACTAAGGTGTAAGCCGTGTAATTTATGCACTGGTGTTCTGATAGGAAAGTGTTTTTTTTTTTTTTTGCCTTGTCTCTTTCAAGCCGCATTCAAACTGAAGTTCAGTAATCGCCAAGGTGTATATCACTTTAAGTACACAAATGTCTGTATAGTGCAAACGGGCTTATCTACAGACATAATTCGGGAAACCAGTTCATAAACTATAAGGCCATCGCCAAAATCTTTCGCTTACAATCGCCCAACTGAAACAGGCGTTTTCGCTTTTTTTTTTTTTTTTTTTTTTTTTGATCAATTAAAAAAAAAGGATTAGGCTCATTGCTTTCTCCCTTTTAGTGGTGTTTAGGGCCTCTGCATATGAGCGCGGTAACCGGGCTGGCTCGGTCACCGGGACGATTCTCACGGTTGTTGTCTGTTCACTTAGCTTGGGAAATTTCAGTCCGGTCGACCGGGATGCAATTCAAGAAACAAAACCAAAATGGTGAAATATAAACTTGTATTGTTTGCGACTATTGTAGATTATTTCAACTTTATTACTACCTCTGTAGTGGAAAACTATACCACACAAAAATTACGCCCAGGAGGGAGGGGGTGACTCTATTGTTTTCGAGTGTCTGTCAGAGACCGACTCATCACTGCCAATGTGACATCACATAGCAACAAGTCGAAGCTTCGCTCGGCTTGCCCAGATTTGGCGTCGGAACTCCATTGAATTCAAAGAAAGAGAGGATAATGCAAGCTATTATTGCGCTATTATTCATTAATTTGGCATAAATGTGCAAACTTTGTAGTGGATATTGTCTGTGAGTACAACTGTTTGTTGTTTTGTGTGCGTTTTTTGTTCCAAATTTTATTGAAAACAAATCGGATCAAGTGGGGTTACCGCCATCTTGACTTACGGTCAAGTAAAGGCCACCACTAAACGCCCGCCGTTTTCTCTTCACGTTTTCGACAGAATTACCTCATAATAGGAGGTTTTGCTCCTTTTTGATATAACTTTCAAGCCATTGTTAGTTTTTCTCAATGTGATGAGCCATTTTGCTCAACAATCCTTTTGAGTGCGAGGGCGTACATGTCGGTTTGATTTCTCGCGTGTTAAACTTTGTTCGATTGGAGAAAGGTCGAGAGTGTCTATGTTTACCAGCTGTTAGCTGGTTGAATGCTTGTGTTTTTAAATTTTGTGGGGTAGATGACTGCCTGTGTGCTCCAGAAGGGCTAACCTTCAGAATGCCCGGCCACGATTGCGTGACATTAAATGCCTGCTCCCGTAGTCACACAGTCAATAAATATTTGCATATGGAAACAAAAGAGAACAACTTAAGTAATGATCCGCGTAAAAACTAGGCAGGCAACCGGCAAAATCGATTAAAAGGTGAGAAAAAATAATTTTTAAATTCAATTAAATCGATGCATCTGATTGGCTGATATCGAAAAATCGTAGAAAAAAGCAATAAAAAAGTGACATCAACAAAATTTTTTTTTTGATATGTGCCTCATCTCTCTAAAATCTATCTCCCGGTAAAATTTTAGCATGGTTCTATGCGCCAATCAAAAGTTAACCTTTTGGCGCATAGAAATTTTAAAAGTTTAAGATATGTTAAATTTACAAATGCAAAGAATTCAAATCCAAAATAAAAAGATATTCGAACGGATTCCAGTGTATCTACTTTTCGATTTGAAATTCACATTTCGCGCTTTTTGCGTGTGGACCAATCACATACGTTGAATTTAATTTGGTTCGAGTAATCAGCGCCGAAATAATAACTGCCGCTATTACCACGGCCTATTGTTCTTTTGCCTAGTTCTTGCACGGATCATTACTTAATGTATACTTGAAACAAGCGTGCCACACATGAATATACCTCGTTCTAAAATCCATCAGCCGAAACAAGCGCGTTACACATGAAAAGACTTCGTTCTATAATCCATGAGCCGAGACCCGGAGTTTTAATATTCATTTTATCCTCTGCGGCACTGCGGGAGCAATAGTTTTACTCGTCTTACTTTCATAGCAATAGTGTTACTCGTCTTACGTTCATCGACCCATAAAATCGTTAGCTCTCCTGTTGTCGTTAATGTGCCAACCAGAGGTTTATTGGCTCTCGAAACAAAGGATTCGTTTGTTCTGTGGTTGGCAAAATTTGTTTGTAAACAGTGAATATCGCTATACAACACCACTGCGGAACTTCAATTTCGCCCAATCGTGGCCGGGTGTTCTGAAGTCGCTCTCCAGATGCCATTCCATTAACTTTGAAGGGATTGTTGAGACGAACCATAAGTACTGAAGGCTTAATTCTCAGCACAGAGCAAACTTAATATACCATGTACCAAACCTCCTATTCTGGGATCAGGACATCTCCGCAATTCTGCGTGGGCTCCGGGAAAACGTTGTCAATCCATTAAACTTTGTCGACGTCTCAGGCACTTGTTAGTATGTTTCTACTCAAAATATGAGACTTTCGAATAACTTATCCTACCGAAAATTACTGCAAAGAAGTCTTACATATATTTTGAATCCCGGGTAACATTGAACAAAGTAATCGAATCATCAAAAAAGTTAGAAATTTCCCCATTTCTTTCAGTTAACTGTTACGAGTGCGAATGTGACCGGGCTCATATCATCGGAAGGCCCCTGTGAGACTGAGAGTGGCAAAAGCCGTGAAAATGCAATCATGGCTCGCTTGGAATAATTTTATTGTTAATTTTTCAACACTGTCTAAGAAATACATGCCATTCTGTAGGTCAAATATAAACAAACACTTTACACGTGGAAAAAGTGATGACGGCATCGCATTGAACCCCCCGCATAGTTATTTCTGAGAGGTTTACGTATGTATAAAGGAAACTTATACAATCGATTGTTTCATAGAAACGGCATTGATTTTAGCTTTAAAGGACAATTTATTACAGTTCATGACATTTTCTGTGCAGTGATAAAGTATACGCTATCATGACCTGGTGACCTTTGTAGAGTCTCAGTGATGAACTTAAATTTGTCTTATGATTTTATATAATGTACTCCACTATCACCACATTCATCGCGGCGTCAGATTAACCAAATTAAAAGCCTTAAATATATAGTTTGCTATGGAAGCGGATTTTATGAATTAACAGTTTATTAAATCGGTTTTTACACTACTCACGTGTCAGTGTTTCGTTACCGTGACTATGCAAATTAGCTGGAATTTCAGTAAAAATTCTCAGGTTTTGGTGGCGGTTTCCAAAGCGCCCATTAAAAAACCCAAGCAAAGTTTTACATCTTCTTGCAAGAAAACATTTCGACACCTTGCATGTATAAAATGAGCTCGAAAAGTCATTTTGAAATTATACAATAAAACTTGCTTTACAACGACTATTGTCAAATCTCCATCAAAGGATGTGTTTTTCGCAGCGACAGCTACCATCTACAACCGAAAAACAGACAAATATAGAGTGCCAAAAACCTCTTCTTTTAATATTTTTACCTATTTCCCGAAGATATAGTCGTAACGTTTAATCCGAGGACGCTTTTGCGATGCTATTTTTTGCTAATTCATTCGGCCAATTTTTGGCCAGAGAAAGTGCGAAATCCATTTTCCCAAATATTCCAGCTAAAAGGCCGTATTTCAAAAATAGAACCCCAAAACCTTTGAAAACTCATAAATACCTCTCTATAACTCGAAACAAATTAAGGTTAGTTAAATTTGACCACTCTTTGTTCGATGTTTCTGTGCATTTACTCTTAAATCTTTAACCAAGATTCGGTAGGTAGTCCACTACGATTGCATACTCATTAAGTCTTTTTTTTTTTAATTCCCTTTTGCGCTGGCCTTGATATGTCATTCGGTGCTACTTGTAAAATTATTAACCTTAAATATTCCATAGGAATACGCAGATTAATGGTGACACTGCAGGATCACGAAAGGCGTTTATCTGGTGTCGTTGGTTCTAAGTTACCTATATCAGGTTAGTTTACTAGAACAAACTAGACCACTCGGACATAAGTTGATAAAACGGTGGGAGAATTGTGTGTTACGTCTCTGCTATTACAGTTAGTATCGCTTTTGTAAATAATACAGTTGAACCCCGCTATTTTGAACTCTCAGGGGAAATGAAAAACAGTTCGAAATAGCGGGAGATCGAGGTGACGGAGAATTAGAAATAGCCGTTTTCGAATTAGCGGGTCCACCTCTACATGTGTGCAGTGAAAGAAATAAAATAAAAGAAAACAAAATAAATAAATCTACCTCGAGTTATGAAAACCGGGTTAGCAAACATTTTGCAATTTTTCACAGCTCCCCTTCTCTAACAGCCTGTTGACTGTGTTGTTTGCTTATGTTTTTTTTTGTTTGTTTTTTAGTTAGGGATTTGTGTAGAAGTGGATGTAGACAGAATTACTATCTTACCCCCATCTCCATCCCTTCTTACTTTTTTTTTTCCCCACCCTCGATTCGCTCTTTAATACAAGTGACAGTTATTTGAAATCACTGCACGCCTAAAGCTGGTTTCGGTGCGTTTTAGCAGTTTACTTTTATATTTTGGCCATTGGTCAGAAGTTTCCCCGGAGGGCATCATGTAAAGCTCCGAGATGCAACAAAGTTATTGCGATTATAAGGTGACCACTAAGTCTTTGGCCTCGGGAACATGCTCTTAGGAGTCAAATGAATTAGGTCACCTAAGTGGTCCCTCCACACATTGTATTGCATCATCTCCTTCATTGAAGAGTATATGGCTTCAAAGGTTAATCATCTGAACTATACAAATAATAATAATAAGCAGAAGCATATCACCTAAATCTAGGTGATATACTTCTGTAATAAGTAATAGCGAGCTCCAACGCGCCGAAGGCATGCAAGCGGAGCCCCATACCTTAGAAAAATGATAACCCATCGATTTCAAAAATTTGGTTTGTCACGTGACTGTCGTTAGGTTTGTCCGTCCGTTTGCTAAGCCCCATAGCTTGAAAAATAAGAGTAGCACCATTATCATAGGTACATCTTTGATAATGGACATCCATGTCATAATTAATTGACAGCTGCCAAAACAAGGTATCCGCTGACCAGTATCACGTGACCATATTAGGGGCTCAGGTCGAGAGCTCATCGTTGACTGCTGATCAGGTATTAGATTTTTGATTGGTTCGCAGGCTCAAGCTAGGTTATAGCTTTGGCAGAGAAAGAGAGAGGGAGAGAGCCATGCATATGCAAAATGTCGGAGCAAATTAAAGAGGGTCTCAATGGGGTTAACTGTTAGCCGTGAAACGGCCAAAAATTTAGCCGTTAGGCGTGAAAATGAAAGAATTTTAACCGTTAGCCCTAAAAAAAAATTTAACCGTTAAAAAATCGAACCACAAAATAAGGTCTCGAGATCTTTTGTTAAGTCTGATGTGTTATGCGTTTATGTGTTCTGGTAGCGAGAATTACAATCGAAACTGGAAGTGTCGAAAGTGTCTGCGTAATTTGTAGCATGGATGTCGTTGCGCGAGTTGACAGACGTTTTGATAGCTCTACTATTTTACGACTTTCTACTCTCTTTCGTGCTGACTGGTTGCAACGGCTGTATTGAAAGCGATAGTCTCTATCGCGCTGGAGGAGAGAAGCCTATAGAAAGATATAAGACCAGGGTTAAAGTCGCGGAAGAGAATAAATTATTTCCGTCGTTCCAAAAAAAATATTATCGAGTTTCTTGGGCTCAACGAGCAAGCTCAAAAGTTCGGCTTGGGGTCATTTGACCTGAAATTTTACCGCCTGACGAAAATCAATGGCAAAGGGGAGAATTACGCCATATCAACAGGGCAGCAACTGGAGTTGGAATTGCTCTTCTTGCTCGGCTCAGATGGGCAAAGCGAGCTAAACGGCAAGAAATCCGTAATTTGAATAAAGATGGACTCTATGTGTGTATTCAATTGCTCAGATTTGCCATATTTAGAAGCTGCTGCCAGCAGGCACATGACTTTCGCTATCATCGGTCCCCGGGCCCCGGGGGGGGGGGGGGGGGGGGGGGAGCTACTTAACAAAGTTTAATACGAGGAGACTCCACACCGAGGTCCAACCCCTTACCCTTTTATCTACCATTTTGGCAGAAAAGGTACCCTTTTTATTTACCTTTTATTGAAAAAAAAGTTACCCCTTTCACATACCTGTCAATTCCATGTAGTGCTTAATAAATAAACTGATACAGCCGTAGGGGGCGTCTATTCGAAATATTATAATTAAAGGTCCTTTTAAATGCCTAAATGACCGATTTCCCTGCCCTTTTATATACCTCAACTTGTGAAATCCCTACCCTTTTATATACCTGAAGCCTGAAAAAGGTACCCCTTTTCGGGTGGAACCTCCCCGTATAGGCCATTATAGGGAGTGCCCCCCCGGGCATCAGTCAAGAACCGACTGAGCTCTGGACTCTTGTAATTTCTGTATCGAATTCTGCAAAAAGCCTAGTCGTATTACATTTTTAATGCAAGTTTTTGCTGAATTATGTACTAGTAAAGTCACGTTAAGTTATTGGATGCTGCAAAATACCGGACAAAACGTCCAGGAAATCGATGCAGCAAAATGTATCGGTGTAATTTAAAAACGCTCAGCGCCCGATTGATCAAAGAACAAAGGCGATAAGTACTGTGCACTCGAGCTAGCAAACAACGCTGGTCACCTTAAGGTGATTCTTGAGTTTTGCATTGCGCATTCCTACTGCGCACGATTTTTTGCGTCATCAGCGCGCGCGCGCGTACATGACATAAGAGATTTCCCTCAAACTAAGCTCGATAGCGAGATAAAAGCTTCTTTCCTCTTAAACGAGCACGGTGACCCCCACTTTTTATTTTATCAATTCAATGAGAACAATATATTGCGTACGTAATTTTTCAAAAATCCTGGGTACACTCATTAGGTATGGTTTGTTAAAATGTTACTAGGAAAAGTTAGTGAGCCCACGCACTAAAAAATTCGTATGCCTACAATTGATCATTTTTGAGTTTATGATCCAGGGAAATTTATCCCCCATTCTTTTACGGTCAATTATGTAATCAGGAGCTCCGCTTTTAGGCTTGGCTAAGTCTATGTTATTTGCCGTAAATGCTTTGGGACAGTTTACATCGGGGAGACAGGACGCAGATTGGCTGATCGTTTCAGGGAACACTGCCTCGACGTTCTACACGAGAAAAAGTGACTTGCCTGTAGTGCTAGAAGACGTGCGTGTCGCCGTGCTTAAATCGGGGCTAGCAAGAAGGACGTCCGCCAACACGGGGAGATGCGACAAATATTTCAATTTCTAAGCACTCGCTTCTCGCGGGATAAATCTCGATTTCTCATTTATGCGAAGTCTCGATACATGTGCGCGCATTTTCAGGACGCGCAATCAGTTTCAAAATAGCACACGACAGGTAAAAATCGCCCAAAATAACCTTTTTTCTGGCAAAATTGAATAGTGAGGGAAACGCATTTCCTCGTTAGTTTTGCATCTGTAAATAAAGCCAAGTGCTTCAGCAAAAACTGTAAACATGCACAATCACGTGGCAATACATACATGAAAAGCTTATTTGTGCGATGTTCTGGGTGTGCTCAAAAGGGCAAATGGTTACATGCATAATAATCTTTAACATCAGAGGTATAGACTTCTAAACTGTTTTTCCGTGAGATCGTAAATGTCGATTGAAGAGTTCAACGAGCCGGGCGCCATCTTGATCTCTTAATGCGAGCGAACGTGGGGAGAGTACAAAAATGCCCCTGGGTAGGAGTGGTGAAGGGGGAGACGGGCGAAAAAAAGGGAAAACTATAACAGCTTCACTTGTCTCGTGTTTAAGGGCTGTGGCCTAGTTTTGGCACCTCCGCTGATCAAATCAATTAAAAATCTCCTCCTCTGGAAAAAATCTGTCAAATCAGGGAAATGTGATATCGATTACGTATTGCTCTTTAGCTGTGAATTTCGAGACATTTTAATTAGAGGTCTTCACGTGAACATGGCTCACGAAATCGATTAGTACAGTTTACTAAGTCGAATGGAATGAATGCGGGATGAAAAAACTCTTCTCTGCCTCTACAATAACCGACGAAGACCGCAACTTCAGATGTATGCCGTCTTTGTAGCGTGAATTTTAAAATTTCAGTCGGTGATTTCAGTGGAAAGAAGAAGTACCTTTCGACTGAAAACCTATTTAAGGCGGGTTACACATGGAGTGAAACTTGAATTAATATTAAAAAGGGAATTGCTAGGATTAAAATGGATTGGAAACACTACAAGACAGTCCCCTCACACTATTTACCCTGACGACCCCTACCCAAGACGCATTGTTGAGTTTCCATGCCGCCATCAAGGCCCGGGGACCAAGATGGCGGCCATGGAACTCAACAATCGACGTCTTGGGTAGGGTCGTCAGGGAAAAGTGTGAGGGGACTGTCTTGTAGTGTTTCCAATCCATTTTAATCCTAGCAATTCCCTTTTTAATATTAATTCAAGTTTCACTCCATGTGTAACCCGCCTTAAATAGGTTTTCAGTCGAAAGGTACTTCTTCTTTCCACTGAAATCACCGACTGAAATTTTAAAATTCACGCTACAAAGACGGCATACATCTGAAGTTGCGGTCTTCGTCGGTTATTGTAGAGGCAGAGAAGAGTTTTTTCATCCCGCATTCATTCCATTCGACTTAGTAAACTGTACTAATCGATTTCGTGAGCCATGTTCACGTGAAGACCTCTAATTAAAATGTCTCGAAATTCACAGCTAAAGAGCAATACGTAATCGATATCACATTTCCCTGATTTGACAGATTTTTTCCAGAGGAGGAGATTTTTAATTGATTTGATCAGCGGAGGTGCCAAAACTAGGCCACAGCCCTTAAACACGAGACAAGTGAAGCTGTTATAGTTTCCCTTTTTTTCGCCCGTCTCCCCCTTCACCACTCCTACCCAGGGGCATTTTGTACTCTCCCCACGTTCGCTCGCATTAAGAGATCAAGATGGCGCCCGGCTCGTTGAACTCTTCAATCGACATTTACGATCTCACGGAAAAAACAGTTTAGAAGTCTATACCTCTGATGTTAAAGATTATTATGCATGTAACCATTTGCCCTTTTGAGCACACCCAGAACATCGCACAAATAAGCTTTTCATGTATGTATTGCCACGTGATTGTGCATGTTTACAGTTTTTGCTGAAGCACTTGGCTTTATTTACAGATGCAAAACTAACGAGGAAATGCGTTTCCCTCACTATTCAATTTTGCCAGAAAAAAGGTTATTTTGGGCGATTTTTACCTGTCGTGTGCTATTTTGAAACTGATTGCGCGTCCTGAAAATGCGCGCACATGTATCGAGACTTCGCATAAATGAGAAATCGAGATTTATCCCGCGAGAAGCGAGTGCTTAGAAATTGAAATATTTGTCGCATCTCCCCGTGTTGGCGGACGTCCTTCTTGCTAGCCCCGATTTAAGCACGGCGACACGCACGTCTTCTAGCACTACAGGCAAGTCACTTTTCTCGTGTAGAACGTCGAGGCAGTGTTCCCTGAAAACGATCAGCCAATCTGCGTCCTGTCTCCCCGATGTAAACTGTCCCAAAGCATTTACGGCAAATAACATAGACTTAGCCAAGCCTAAAAGCGGAGCTCCTGATTACATAATTGACCGTAAAAGAATGGGGGATAAATTTCCCTGGATCATAAACTCAAAAATGATCAATTGTAGGCATACGAATTTTTTAGTGCGTGGGCTCACTAACTTTTCCTAGTAACATTTTAACAAACCATACCTAATGAGTGTACCCAGGATTTTTGAAAAATTACGTACGCAATATATTGTTCTCATTGAATTGATAAAATAAAAAGTGGGGGTCACCGTGCTCGTTTAAGAGGAAAGAAGCTTTTATCTCGCTATCGAGCTTAGTTTGAGGGAAATCTCTTATGTCATGTACGCGCGCGCGCGCTGATGACGCAAAAAATCGTGCGCAGTAGGAATGCGCAATGCAAAAACTCAAGAATCACCTTAAGGTGACCAGCGTTGTTTGCTAGCTCGAGTGCACAGTACTTATCGCCTTTGTTCTTTGATCAATCGGGCGCTGAGCGTTTTTAAATTACACCGATACATTTTGCTGCATCGATTTCCTGGACGTTTTGTCCGGTATTTTGCAGCATCCAATAACTTAACGTGACTTTACTAGTACATAATTCAGCAAAAACTTGCATTAAAAATGTAATACGACTAGGCTTTTTGCAGAATTCGATACAGAAATTACAAGAGTCCAGAGCTCAGTCGGTTCTTGACTGATGCCCGGGGGGGCACTCCCTATAATGGCCTATACGGGGAGGTTCCACCCGAAAAGGGGTACCTTTTTCAGGCTTCAGGTATATAAAAGGGTAGGGATTTCACAAGTTGAGGTATATAAAAGGGCAGGGAAATCGGTCATTTAGGCATTTAAAAGGACCTTTAATTATAATATTTCGAATAGACGCCCCCTACGGCTGTATCAGTTTATTTATTAAGCACTACATGGAATTGACAGGTATGTGAAAGGGGTAACTTTTTTTTCAATAAAAGGTAAATAAAAAGGGTACCTTTTCTGCCAAAATGGTAGATAAAAGGGTAAGGGGTTGGACCTCGGTGTGGAGTCTCCTCGTATTAAACTTTGTTAAGTAGCTCCCCCCCCCCCCCCCCCCCCCCCGGGGCCCGGGGACCGATGATAGCGAAAGTCATGTGCCTGCTGGCAGCAGCTTCTAAATATGGCAAATCTGAGCAATTGAATACACACATAGAGTCCATCTTTATTCAAATTACGGATTTCTTGCCGTTTAGCTCGCTTTGCCCATCTGAGCCGAGCAAGAAGAGCAATTCCAACTCCAGTTGCTGCCCTGTTGATATGGCGTAATTCTCCCCTTTGCCATTGATTTTCGTCAGGCGGTAAAATTTCAGGTCAAATGACCCCAAGCCGAACTTTTGAGCTTGCTCGTTGAGCCCAAGAAACTCGATAATATTTTTTTTGGAACGACGGAAATAATTTATTCTCTTCCGCGACTTTAACCCTGGTCTTATATCTTTCTATAGGCTTCTCTCCTCCAGCGCGATAGAGACTATCGCTTTCAATACAGCCGTTGCAACCAGTCAGCACGAAAGAGAGTAGAAAGTCGTAAAATAGTAGAGCTATCAAAACGTCTGTCAACTCGCGCAACGACATCCATGCTACAAATTACGCAGACACTTTCGACACTTCCAGTTTCGATTGTAATTCTCGCTACCAGAACACATAAACGCATAACACATCAGACTTAACAAAAGATCTCGAGACCTTATTTTGTGGTTCGATTTTTTAACGGTTAAATTTTTTTTTAGGGCTAACGGTTAAAATTCTTTCATTTTCACGCCTAACGGCTAAATTTTTGGCCGTTTCACGGCTAACAGTTAACCCCATTGAGACCCTCTTTAATTTGCTCCGACATTTTGCATATGCATGGCTCTCTCCCTCTCTCTTTCTCTGCCAAAGCTATAACCTAGCTTGAGCCTGCGAACCAATCAAAAATCTAATACCTGATCAGCAGTCAACGATGAGCTCTCGACCTGAGCCCCTAATATGGTCACGTGATACTGGTCAGCGGATACCTTGTTTTGGCAGCTGTCAATTAATTATGACATGGATGTCCATTATCAAAGATGTACCTATGATAATGGTGCTACTCTTATTTTTCAAGCTATGGGGCTTAGCAAACGGACGGACAAACCTAACGACAGTCACGTGACAAACCAAATTTTTGAAATCGATGGGTTATCATTTTTCTAAGGTATGGGGCTCCGCTTGCATGCCTTCGGCGCGTTGGAGCTCGCTATTACTTATTACAGAAGTATATCACCTAGATTTAGGTGATATGCTTCTGCTTATTATTATTATTTGTATAGTTCAGATGATTAACCTTTGAAGCCATATACTCTTCAATGAAGGAGATGATGCAATACAATGTGTGGAGGGACCACTTAGGTGACCTAATTCATTTGACTCCTAAGAGCATGTTCCCGAGGCCAAAGACTTAGTGGTCACCTTATAATCGCAATAACTTTGTTGCATCTCGGAGCTTTACATGATGCCCTCCGGGGAAACTTCTGACCAATGGCCAAAATATAAAAGTAAACTGCTAAAACGCACCGAAACCAGCTTTAGGCGTGCAGTGATTTCAAATAACTGTCACTTGTATTAAAGAGCGAATCGAGGGTGGGGAAAAAAAAAAGTAAGAAGGGATGGAGATGGGGGTAAGATAGTAATTCTGTCTACATCCACTTCTACACAAATCCCTAACTAAAAAACAAACAAAAAAAAACATAAGCAAACAACACAGTCAACAGGCTGTTAGAGAAGGGGAGCTGTGAAAAATTGCAAAATGTTTGCTAACCCGGTTTTCATAACTCGAGGTAGATTTATTTATTTTGTTTTCTTTTATTTTATTTCTTTCACTGCACACATGTAGAGGTGGACCCGCTAATTCGAAAACGGCTATTTCTAATTCTCCGTCACCTCGATCTCCCGCTATTTCGAACTGTTTTTCATTTCCCCTGAGAGTTCAAAATAGCGGGGTTCAACTGTATTATTTACAAAAGCGATACTAACTGTAATAGCAGAGACGTAACACACAATTCTCCCACCGTTTTATCAACTTATGTCCGAGTGGTCTAGTTTGTTCTAGTAAACTAACCTGATATAGGTAACTTAGAACCAACGACACCAGATAAACGCCTTTCGTGATCCTGCAGTGTCACCATTAATCTGCGTATTCCTATGGAATATTTAAGGTTAATAATTTTACAAGTAGCACCGAATGACATATCAAGGCCAGCGCAAAAGGGAATTAAAAAAAAAAAGACTTAATGAGTATGCAATCGTAGTGGACTACCTACCGAATCTTGGTTAAAGATTTAAGAGTAAATGCACAGAAACATCGAACAAAGAGTGGTCAAATTTAACTAACCTTAATTTGTTTCGAGTTATAGAGAGGTATTTATGAGTTTTCAAAGGTTTTGGGGTTCTATTTTTGAAATACGGCCTTTTAGCTGGAATATTTGGGAAAATGGATTTCGCACTTTCTCTGGCCAAAAATTGGCCGAATGAATTAGCAAAAAATAGCATCGCAAAAGCGTCCTCGGATTAAACGTTACGACTATATCTTCGGGAAATAGGTAAAAATATTAAAAGAAGAGGTTTTTGGCACTCTATATTTGTCTGTTTTTCGGTTGTAGATGGTAGCTGTCGCTGCGAAAAACACATCCTTTGATGGAGATTTGACAATAGTCGTTGTAAAGCAAGTTTTATTGTATAATTTCAAAATGACTTTTCGAGCTCATTTTATACATGCAAGGTGTCGAAATGTTTTCTTGCAAGAAGATGTAAAACTTTGCTTGGGTTTTTTAATGGGCGCTTTGGAAACCGCCACCAAAACCTGAGAATTTTTACTGAAATTCCAGCTAATTTGCATAGTCACGGTAACGAAACACTGACACGTGAGTAGTGTAAAAACCGATTTAATAAACTGTTAATTCATAAAATCCGCTTCCATAGCAAACTATATATTTAAGGCTTTTAATTTGGTTAATCTGACGCCGCGATGAATGTGGTGATAGTGGAGTACATTATATAAAATCATAAGACAAATTTAAGTTCATCACTGAGACTCTACAAAGGTCACCAGGTCATGATAGCGTATACTTTATCACTGCACAGAAAATGTCATGAACTGTAATAAATTGTCCTTTAAAGCTAAAATCAATGCCGTTTCTATGAAACAATCGATTGTATAAGTTTCCTTTATACATACGTAAACCTCTCAGAAATAACTATGCGGGGGGTTCAATGCGATGCCGTCATCACTTTTTCCACGTGTAAAGTGTTTGTTTATATTTGACCTACAGAATGGCATGTATTTCTTAGACAGTGTTGAAAAATTAACAATAAAATTATTCCAAGCGAGCCATGATTGCATTTTCACGGCTTTTGCCACTCTCAGTCTCACAGGGGCCTTCCGATGATATGAGCCCGGTCACATTCGCACTCGTAACAGTTAACTGAAAGAAATGGGGAAATTTCTAACTTTTTTGATGATTCGATTACTTTGTTCAATGTTACCCGGGATTCAAAATATATGTAAGACTTCTTTGCAGTAATTTTCGGTAGGATAAGTTATTCGAAAGTCTCATATTTTGAGTAGAAACATACTAACAAGTGCCTGAGACGTCGACAAAGTTTAATGGATTGACAACGTTTTCCCGGAGCCCACGCAGAATTGCGGAGATGTCCTGATCCCAGAATAGGAGGTTTGGTACATGGTATATTAAGTTTGCTCTGTGCTGAGAATTAAGCCTTCAGTACTTATGGTTCGTCTCAACAATCCCTTCAAAGTTAATGGAATGGCATCTGGAGAGCGACTTCAGAACACCCGGCCACGATTGGGCGAAATTGAAGTTCCGCAGTGGTGTTGTATAGCGATATTCACTGTTTACAAACAAATTTTGCCAACCACAGAACAAACGAATCCTTTGTTTCGAGAGCCAATAAACCTCTGGTTGGCACATTAACGACAACAGGAGAGCTAACGATTTTATGGGTCGATGAACGTAAGACGAGTAACACTATTGCTATGAAAGTAAGACGAGTAAAACTATTGCTCCCGCAGTGCCGCAGAGGATAAAATGAATATTAAAACTCCGGGTCTCGGCTCATGGATTATAGAACGAAGTCTTTTCATGTGTAACGCGCTTGTTTCGGCTGATGGATTTTAGAACGAGGTATATTCATGTGTGGCACGCTTGTTTCAAGTATACATTAAGTAATGATCCGTGCAAGAACTAGGCAAAAGAACAATAGGCCGTGGTAATAGCGGCAGTTATTATTTCGGCGCTGATTACTCGAACCAAATTAAATTCAACGTATGTGATTGGTCCACACGCAAAAAGCGCGAAATGTGAATTTCAAATCGAAAAGTAGATACACTGGAATCCGTTCGAATATCTTTTTATTTTGGATTTGAATTCTTTGCATTTGTAAATTTAACATATCTTAAACTTTTAAAATTTCTATGCGCCAAAAGGTTAACTTTTGATTGGCGCATAGAACCATGCTAAAATTTTACCGGGAGATAGATTTTAGAGAGATGAGGCACATATCAAAAAAAAAATTTTGTTGATGTCACTTTTTTATTGCTTTTTTCTACGATTTTTCGATATCAGCCAATCAGATGCATCGATTTAATTGAATTTAAAAATTATTTTTTCTCACCTTTTAATCGATTTTGCCGGTTGCCTGCCTAGTTTTTACGCGGATCATTACTTAAGTTGTTCTCTTTTGTTTCCATATGCAAATATTTATTGACTGTGTGACTACGGGAGCAGGCATTTAATGTCACGCAATCGTGGCCGGGCATTCTGAAGGTTAGCCCTTCTGGAGCACACAGGCAGTCATCTACCCCACAAAATTTAAAAACACAAGCATTCAACCAGCTAACAGCTGGTAAACATAGACACTCTCGACCTTTCTCCAAT
>JAHPZR010045158.1:0-5000 GCA_019787425.1 Platygyra sinensis | reverse complement strand
TCTCTACTTAGAACCTAAACCTAACTAAAGCTGCTTTCCACGAATGCCGTGCCTCAACGTACTTCATTAATTAAACGCTTAAATGACCTAAGGGAATTCATGAAGGAGCGTCACGGACTGACGTTACCATGTCTCTAAGCCATGACCCTTGACGATTGAACTGTAACAGTTATACATTCCTAACAAGATCTGGCCTGCAGCACAGTGGAGAGGAGGTGGACGGCATGTAAAAATATGTTATCCTTTATAAACTGTGAAACAGAGTTTATTGCAGCAATATCATTAAAACCTGCGTGTGTGCACTTAGGTGTAATTGTCGGAAATATGCTAATTATTTCAGATTTTACTGAAACTATTCAATTAACGAAGGCGTTTTTTAAAGCTCTCGCTTGAAAACGCAGACCAATTTTATATGATGTGTAAGGAAAGCACTTAACACGTTGTAACGGAAAAACGAGCCCAATAGAACAATGGCCACATATCGAATAGTCGCTTTGTAATTATGAGGTGAAACTCCATTTGCTGAGACTGTGGTGAAACCATATCAAAGAATGCGAAATCCGGCCATACTTTGATAAAGGAACCCCGGAACCTTTGAAAACTTGTTAATTCACCGTTACAAATTGGAAATTAAGATAGGTTTCGTTTTTGACCGTGGCCGCTATTTTTTTGCATTTTGCTCGATATTTTTCTGTGCATTTGCTCTTAAGCTATTTTTTCTCATGGAAGTAATAAATGGCAACACATTGTATCGGAAGTAACCTTTTCCGTATGATTTTTTTTTTACCGAAAACTAAACTTGCCTCGTGGATTTGTTTCTTGAAACAGATTTTCTCCAAGAAGATATATCACTAGATAGTTGGGATCAATATTAGTATCTGGGCAACTCGTGCGCACCTACCCCTCCCCTAACCCAACATGTTATAATAAGTTAATAAGTTAGTGTTACTGTTGGGTTAAGGGAGGGGTAGGTGCGCAGTTGCCCAGATACTGATATTGATCCGACAGTTGACAGCCAAGGTTTTTATACCTTTAAGGATAAATGCGTGGCCTGTTGTAAATAGGAACTCTACAAAGTTACCTGGTTTAGTCCGAAACAGTCTTTTTCCAAGAATAGGATTTTCATACTCTCCACTAGGTCTCCGCATGCCCACAGATGTGCGGTATATGCCAAAAATTCCACGCTTAAAGACCTCCATTTGATAAACACGACATTTGTCAAGAAAAATTGGCTGCGACTTTTGATCATATGAGTACCTTTGAAAAAAGAGCGACAAAGAGTGGAAATTAAGCGGGAATACCAACATACCGGATAACGAACAAAATGAATCCAAGTTCAAAAAGAAACTTTCAATGTCACGTTCGTGTGTTGCTCACTTGTTCAACTAAACATACCAAGTAAATGTATAATGAGCAATGATTGGCTGCTTGATTAAGCTCCCCTCAGATCTCTTGTCCCGGTTTTCAATACTATCCTCATCTACATCGTACTTCCACAATTCACACCAATCATTGCATGACACGTAAAACGTGTAATTGCCACTATCAGGGACCTGAAAACAAGGAAGAAAAACACAAATGTAATGATTGCTGAGAATACTCGACGAAATTCTTGTTGGAGGACCACTCCGCAGACATCATCGTCACAACTTTTCGTGCCGTTAGAACGAACCATGCTTATGGCAAAGCATACTATGAAGTCATCATAATTTCTTTCACACTCTCTTGGCTGTTGCTGTTATAGTAGCCGTAGCATCAATCAATGATTACATAGTATGCTTTGCCATTAAGTATAATGTTCATAATTTTAGTATTCAAAAGTAAGCGTTAAGGCATACCCACCTGTCCCGCAGAAATTCAAAGAAAGTTCTTCTCATTCACTACACTTCTACGACGTTTTTTTAAATAGTAAATCAAAGGTTTACCTGTAGGTAGCTTGTTAATCGTAGAAAGTATCCTACGCCAACTGGTGCAATGAAATTCTGTAGAGTCATCTGGTTTTGAGGTGGAGTCTTGTAAACGGGATGTTCGCGCATAGTCGGTGCTCCGTTCATGTCAAAATAAAGACTATACCACGAATCAAGCAAAACTCCGCGAGCCTGCCTAGGAACCTCTACAACAGACAAAACGTGAAACACCTAAGAATTTCTTTTTATTTGTTTGATGTTGGTTGTAAAACCTTGTTCTCGATGAATCGAATAAAACTGAAAGTACGTCCTCGTACAAATGCAAATCTTTATTGTAAAACATACGAAATGAGAACCATTGGACACCATGATGACTATATCATCAATCTATAACATAGCGTACGCGTCACAAGCAACCACGAGGCCTGTAAATGATATGTACGTATCACATGGATGACATACATGTGCCAAATGCGTGAAATCTATGAGGCATGTACGGATCTCACATGATGACATGCCTGTATGTAATACATGCAACCCATGGGGAGATGAGCGTTGCTCTTAACTGTTTTATCACCCTCACATTCATTCAACCAATTAACATATCATATGAAATAACCAAGAAAAGCATCAGGTAGACTTGAGAGAAGTTATTCTTGCTTCAAAGTTCATTGAGTTAGAAGTTAAACAGGCGATATGAATTGTAGGGAGAAAAAAGAAAGTCGAAACGGGATACTGTTGACTGCTTCATACGTCGCTGCATTTTTCGCTGCCCAAAAAATAATAAGCGCGTTGCCAGTGAGGTAACGCACATTTCATCCTGACTCATTCTAGAAAACTTTTCAGCAGTCAATAATAGATTAGCTAGCCTACGAATTATTAAAGGCTGTTCATAGTGTATACACTGTGTTAGTGGAAAGATTGCTGCAGCGTAACCGGTTAACTTACAGTGTGACTTACCAATAGTATTCACCATAACTTGGCAGAGAACTAGCGTGACATTGTCTCCAATCAGGGTTACTCTCACGTAACTGCCGCGCGCCGGTGGAGAACAGAGAAATTTGTAGTCCTCAGTTTTTCCACCATATTCCATCGACTCTGTACACGTTGGATCTAAACCGACTGCATTGGTGGATACAGTGACCTTGATTATGCCAATTTCACGTGGACAGCAATCGACATTATTGGTGATTTTAACAGATTCAACATACAGTGTTTTTTCAAGGGTGACTTGCCACCAAGGGTTCAATTCCTGAAAATAACGAAAAGAGCTCTTAACAAATCGAGTCTAAAATGACTTGCCTTTGAACGTACATACCGTTAACATGTACGCTGATGACCATCAGGTCTATCAAAGTGGATCTAATATCACAGCTATAATCTTCGAACTCAAAAATGATGCGGAAAATGTATCATGTTGGTACAGGGCAAATCTTCTCCATGCCAATCCGAAAAAAAATATCAAGTGTTAGTAATGACGCACCGAAACGTTGACAAGGAAGCAAAGGACGAATGTACTCTAGACATCGATTATCAAAATCTCAAACCAACAGCTAATTTAAGAATTCTTGGAGTAAACATAGACGATAAGCTTAGTTTCACTGGACACATAAGCGACATCTGTCAAAAAGTGAGCAAAAAAATTGGGGTACTAGCAAGATTACGAAATCTAATTTCAAGTAAGACTAAACTTCAGCTTTATCTAACAGCAATTCTTCCTCATCTGACGTATTGCCAAACTGTATGGCATTTTTGTAAGCAATCTGAGAGGAGAAAATTGGAAAGACTGCAAGAACGCACTTAAAGAATAATTTACAACTGCAGGACAGATACTTTTATATGAAGACCTTCTACGACCTGCAAAGTTGCCCTCTCTCTACAATAGAAGGCGTCAAGAGATTGTGATTTTAATGGACAAAGTTAGAAATGACTTGGTCCCTGACTACATAGGTGAACGTTTCAACTTTAAAAATAAAGCGTACTCCCTAAGAAATGCAGATTTTGATATACATCGCTATTCAACAGTAAGATACGGAAAACACTCTATTAGATATCTGGGCCCATATCTGTGGTCCAGATTATCCCCAAGTGATCAACAGCAACAGTCGACAGTGTAGTCGTTGAAAAAATTGCTTCTGCTTATTTATTGCAAATTGCACTCGAAATAATTTGATTACAAATAGTGACCAAGTGCCTGCGTAAGCTCTTAAAAATCTATTGGCCTATGCGAGAATCAAATGAAGAGGTGCACAAGAGAGGAAAATGGACATGGATTGGGCAAGTGCTACGGACGGTCAACAGTTTTCTCCCAAGAGTGGACACGAGCTGCACTGTCAAGGAAATCGCAAAAGACTAAGCACTAGAGAAACTGGCGTTAGGCAGTGCGGAAAGAGCGAATGGCGATGGGTACTGTTCTTAGGTAGAGGCAGGGCTGGCGACGGCTGACAAATTGTCTAGGAGAAGCAAAAGCCCCCACTCTCCATAATATTACGGAGAAATGCAACTGTTGATGGCAGTAGAGCTATCTTGTACATATGGGCAAAAAGAGCTAGGTCTTTCCGTAATGCGGTAGCCGGGAAGATTCGCAAACGATTCCTACTATGTAATGAAAACGTGACAACAATGATATTTATGACATGAACATATGAATATTCAAAAGATGCCTATATTTTGCCAGTAAATGGAATTACTGTGTTGTTGCTGTTTGCTTCAGTGAAATGTTTGTACTGTCGCACTTTGTAATACCTGTCGCACTTTGTAACAACAGACCATCGCACTTGGTTATAAAAAAAGCTGTCGCTCTTTGTAATAACACGTGTCGCACTTTGTAATAAACTTGAAATGGATGGTTGGAGGACAAGTTAACCCAGTAATAAGTGTTATCATCGACAACAACAGCAACGACAACACTAATGATACTGATGATACTAATGATACTAGTGATACTAATGATACTAATGATACTAATGATAATGATGATAATGATGATAATGATGATAATGATGCTAATGATGCTAATGATGCTAATGATGCTAATGATGATAATGATGATAATGATGATAGTGATGATAATGATGATAATGATGATAATGT
>JAHPZR010045153.1:0-16872 GCA_019787425.1 Platygyra sinensis | reverse complement strand
ACCTAGTGCAATGGCGAAGTGCTCATGAGTTAGAGAGCATAGTCATCTTTGACTTGTGTGCTCTGTCTGAGATTGCAACATCCAAGTCCGCTATTTTAAGGGTGAGAGTATTATCTCTGTTTGTAATCAGCAAACACAGATGGAATTCCTGCTCTAGAATGAACTGAAAATCTGTCTGTTTTTGCAGGCTACCCTGTTAGTCCTAAACTTGAAACATTAATTTACCTCGACCCGGTAACCATACAGTTCTCTGTGATAACTTCAAACAGTTCTGCCAGTGCCACTTTGCAAAGAAAGTGTAATACTGAGGCTGTAGTTGTTGTTCTTTGCTCACACTGTACCAGAAAATGTCATAATAGAAGACATTCTGGCACCCAGGCCAGTAATGTATGCATCCAATGTGTGGGTGCATGTTCATTATTCTTAGTGTAAAGTGCATAAAATATCTCTTCTTCTAGAGGTATTTAATATGCAAAAATAACTCTTGCACACTGCGCATTCCTATGTTAGCAGGTGTACTTAAGTCTCTGCTTATGAAACATATCTTCTTTTTAGTTGTGGAAGTTGTCACCCAGCCCTTATCAGCTCCTGACTCAAAATCTAGATGCCTGTGAGTGGAGGCTTGCTGTGTGCCATCCTTCTGTACAATACACCATTCTTCATGCCCTCTACACATACTGCCAGAGGTAAATTCTGGGAATAGAAATCTGAACCAGTTAAGCTTTACTTAATGTAGGTTAGATTATGCCTTAAAAGATGTCTTACTTTGAACAAATACTGCAAGGAGTCTTTTTGTTACAATCAATTTTTTGGTGCATAATGATTATTGTTGTGCTGGAATACAACATGAATTTTTCTTTCAGGTATAACCATTTTCTTCCTAATTCTCCATCGGAAGGCTTGCGCACATCTCAGGATGGTGATGTGGTTTCAATGTTCAGCTTACTTTTCAAAGTATTGGGAAATTCCAGCACATCACAAGACTCTAGGTTTGATATTTATAATACTATACAATGTCTAGTATTAATAATTTTACTAATTATCTTTCGAAGCACCTTATTTACTCAATTTAGGACTGCATGCTCTTCAAATTTTTAGTTGTTTAGTTGTGGGTGTTATTGAGGGGTATGTGACACTAGATTAAAAAAATCATAACCCTTATAAACAGCAGCAAGAAAATTATGTTAGTAACAAAATATAGCCACTTTGAGCTGAAAAACATTGTACATGTTAACCAGGAGATTGAATTTCCAAACATCCTGAGCACTTTTATGTTGGAGCCCCCTTTTCCCCACTTCTGGGGTGCTTGTGCTTGGGCAAAGTAAAAATGTGAAACAGCAAACCATAAAGTTTGAATTCCAAACATGGACACTCAAATGTCTTAAGTTTTGTGGTCCTTAATTTGTTTGCGAATAATGCAGTCCTCTGTGGATCTAAGGATTGCTCAGGGCTCCAAAAAAGTGCCGTCCAGTCGTCTGGGACAAGTAGATTTTCCTCTGGGCAAATACCTTTTTGTTCTCACTTGCCCGATGGGAAAAGGATCATGCAAGTAGTCTGTCAACAAAGTCATTAAATAGGGGTTATTGATCAAGTGTGATGTCAAGATTGGACAACTTTGCGTGTCCATAAACTTGCAAAAAAGGCTTTCAGGGAAATTTTTCTTGCAGGACATGGTGGATAGTTCTGACTAGGCAAGGTAGCTCCATCTTGCCCACTCAGGTGGCCAATCAAAGCACAGAATTTGTTTCATCTTGCCCGCTCGTGGAGCTAGGCATATGATAAAAGGACATATTGCTAAGACTTGTTCAGGGCAAGCAATATTTTAGAAATACTGGTCCGAAGGGAAAGCTGGAATTCAAGTTTTTTTCAAGCCCTGATTGCCGTCAATGGAAGACTTTGTTGAAAGTTGCTTTTGTTTTTTGTCATGCAGAAAGCTGTGTTTAGTTTGGCTGGTGGAAGTCTTGGACAAAGCTATCAACACTGGTGTTCTTGTAGTCATCAGTAAATATGTGAGCTTGGATTCCTTAGCAGAAAGCATTTTGCCGTCCTGTAAGTGCAGTTTTTTTAAATTTAATTTAAACATATTTTCCATTGTTTGCCCCAATAGCACCTAGGCTAATACAATAATCAGGCGAAAAAACAGGTAGCCACAAACAGCACACAAAGTTACAACAAGTGCAGTGCAGTTATCAATCAGTTAAACATTTCTTTTCCCGGTTAAAATTGTTGTACTTGGACAATAGTTGAAAGGATGAGCTTCTTTTTGCACTAACTCAATTCTTTAAATATGTAGAAAAACAGTGAATGTTATGAGCTGTTCACATAAAGGGTTGTTAGCAAATTGGGATCAAGATTTTATTTTATGTGTATTTTAATTTGTACGTAAAGCCTGCATTTGAGCTTAGTGGATTTTTCTTATCAACTCCTTGGATAGGAATGTATTCCAATATGGCAAGGTTTTTCCCCAGTGTTTAATTCAGCAAATATACAGACTTTTAAACCTGAGTGTTGGCAAGAGACTGAGAGTTAGAATGCAACAATGCAATACAACTACCCCATCCAGGGCTCCAATTCAACCTCAATATGTCACCATGCTTCCCACTTTTTAGAGCATATAGTTAAGATGAACTGACTCTAAGCAGCTATCAAAATTTGCATTGTTTTATACTTAGACAAAGCTTCAAAAAGCAATTAACATTTTGTGGTTATAAAGTATTAGAAAGTTGATGTCAGTTTGATCCCAAGAAGGTTTGATGATCTTTGTCAATCTTTCAACAGCATTTGACCATAATCCCACCATATCATTGGAAGTTTCTCTTTGCCTGAATATTTTAGTTGATTTGAGAGTCCTATCGACCAAATGCCTGAGAAAGTAAGTCCTTTCACTGTTTGTTTTTGAACACATTTCACAGCCTTGTCAGTTAACATGTGTATTGTCAAGCAAGAGAAAATGGATAAGGTGCCACTTAGTAAGATAATTAATATTCCCTGTGCTATGTTAGATTCCTCGAGGATTGTGCTGTCCGTCTGATGGATGTGAATAAAGAAGTCTGCAAAAGCTACCAACAGCTCATCAAAGCTTTACCAACAGATATTTTAACAAGGTTAGAAACATCCTTAGTGGTAAAGGATACATGTGTTAGTTGCGATAGCATTATTACTTTATAGCATCATTTTTGCCACACCTAGAATTAAAGATGGTAAAATATGAGATACAAAAACCCTCAACTTGTCCAACAGCATAAGCAAATTTGCTGCTCAAAGTAGACACATGCTTTACTATTTGCAACAACTTTCTTCAACCCGCAACAGATGTTTTTGTTGTGTGACACATTGATCATGCAAGGTGAAAATTGCAAGAAACATCAGCCCAAAACTTGCAACAAAACAATTTTGCGTGACAAGTTGAGGGTTTTTGTATCTTGTATTTCGCTGCCTTAAGATTTGCTAATGTTTTGGTAATTGTGAATCACAGTTCCATAAGCCAGAGCCTGTTTGAATCAAGAACTAGTCAAGCCAGAGGAAGTGTAGATGTTGGCAAGCCTTTGGTCACCAATTGCAGTGATGTGTGGTTGGCTCGTAAAGGTCACGCAGTCAAGCCACCATCTGGCTCTTTCCATTCTCATGATTTTCAAATGGTGATGGGATTTATCCTGTCAGGTGTTTTACCTAGGTGAGTATCACTAGATGTGCATCTCTTTCTCTTTGACAACACCACTGTTACTTGATACTAGTCTTTCTATTTTTAACAAAGCTGCCAGACTCTCAGATATTGAGCTACAGTGTATTTATTTTTATTAACTTTGAGCTTTCAAAGGTGAACTAATCCCCGTAGCAATTCACGAAGCTGATGTTTCAAGGATAAGCCCTTTATTACAGGTCACAAAGATCTGGCAGATGGCTAATGCTTAAAACATCAGTTCCACAAACTCTCTATGGCATTTAATCTACCTTTATTAGACTTCAAGTTGCTTCCCAACTAAAACTTTCACTTGTCTGCTGAAGCAGCACTATAGTTTCTTTACTAACTAACAATTTATTTTTGCCAAACTCTGAGCACTGTTTAACCTCGCTGCTATGGCAGTATTAAGTCTCGTTTGTTGTCATAGATATCAATACTTGATTTAATCTGAGTATGATACCAACACGTTGTGATTGAATTTGTGTCTCCTTGCAGCAAAGAGCCAAATGTCGACTGGTTGGTAAGGCTATTCCACAGCTGCAACAGAGTTCAGAAGTATGCAGAAACCGAGATGGTTCAGGTATGTCTTATGTAAAAAAAAAATCACACAGGGAATGAAATGTTTTGCATCTGTTTTAAACTTTTCTTGCATGCTCTGCTTTCAACCTTTTCTATTTGAACAAGAGAGTGTTTCTGTCGAGGAACTATCAGCTGATAGTTCCCAGCGGAAATTTGTTGTTCTTAAAACAGATATTTGCCCAAGAAGTGAAGCTTTGAGGACAAATATGCTAGTTTTACGAACATCAAATTTCGAAGAAGCAGCTATCAAAAATCCCTCGTAATAACATTTCAATTGTTTATTTTCTTCAAGCCCACTTGTTTACAGGAAATTTTTTATGGATGAGTAATATCAATCTGGGTATTTTCTGTGAACAGGCACTGTGGGCTGGTAGTGTCTCTCTGCAGATGATCACTTTATCACACCATGTGATAAATTTAAACCAATAAGAATCAGAGAACATTTAATGGTGAACCATAATGGCAGACATTCGTTCTGATGAAGGTTTGTATTCCAGTTTAATAGGTGTGAATCACTGCTTTGGTTTTGGGCCACGTGGGAAGCTGCGCAGTTCTGCATTTTATCGCGTCTGCGTACTCCACTTGGAAGAGCTCAGGAAACTTTTCAGGCAATAGAAGGTAAAGCTTATTGCTATCTTCATACAGTGTTTTTGGCTATTTTAGAATTAAAAGTTAATTGATCATTGTTTTGGGGATCTGTTGTAGGTTTGTTCAGCAGTTTTCTCCCTAATTCTCCTTTTTCTCCGGGTTTTATGGGAGGCACAGTGGCCTCATGGTTAGTGCGCTTGTCTCCGGATCGAGCGGTCCAGGTTCGAGTCCTGGCCTGGGACATTGTGTTGTGTTCCTGGGCAAGACACTTTACTCTCACAGTGCCTCTCTCCACCCAGGTGTATAAATGGGTACCAGCAAATTTAATGCTGGGGGGTAACCCTGCGATGGACTAGCATCCCATCCAGGGGGGAGTAGAAATACTCCCAGTTGCTTCATGCTAAGGAAACCGGCCTGATGGGCCACTTGGCTCGTATGCAGACTTTACCTTTACCTCTCCTTTTTATCTTTATTGCCCAGTTCTGGCCATTGTGTATGTCATTCTCTTCCGTTCAAGGCAACCTAATTTTGTTTACCTGCATGCTCCTTTTCCAGGTGTTCCTTAACTGCCCTTCGTTCTGTTTCACTGAGACAAACATTTCTTGACTCTCTTATATGATAGTGGAATTAAGTCTTAAAAATGCAGGTCTTACTTTGTGATCCTTAGCATAGAGGTTGATTTGTAACTTGCCGTAATTTGAATTCCTGAGTGAATTAGGAGAGGCAAACCAAAAACAGACTTAGTTTCAAACTTGATTTCTTTTCAGGTGCTCTGCAGAAGTTTGTGATGGATGCAAATGGTGAGGAAGAAGAAAGCAAACCTAAGCATGAAGAGCCAGGAGCCAAGGAGGAGGAGGGAAATGAAACAGGTATAATAGATTTAAAGTTCATTTTTCATTTTAATTTTTTTCATGCAAATGCTCTTGTATCTTTAGAGGGTTCGCTTCCTTGTGTAGGGCTGTCAAAAGGAGCTGTAACTTGACCCTTGACACCTGCTATGGCTGAGTACGTTTGATGGATCCGTGATGTTACTGGAGAACTTGGCTATAGTTGATACAGTTACTTGTATATTCTATATAATGTTATTCTTTTCAGTAGCATTGCAACTTGTCTCTAGTTTTATTATGTACATAATTTAGCACATTCGTCTCTTGTATAAGTATTGTATTTTGTTGTCTTTGTGTTCTCGAAGATATTACCTAATTTTGGCCACTTCAAAGAAAATCCAGAGGAAATAAAATATAATTTATGTATGTAAGCAGCTGCTGATTTTCAAACCTGGCACCAGTCATCCATGTGGCCTAAATTCTGCTTTCCATTTCCTTTAGGCCCAGTGCATGCACTGTAATTTTTTAATTTCAATTTCATATCCATGGCATATACAAATGTTACACTGATTTTAATGAACATGGTTTTCCACTGATGAAGAGCCAAGCCTGAGATGTCTGAAAACATTACCCGAAATATGGCACTTTTGTTCCTGATTATTCTTACCTCAGTAACAAGGAATGCTGTCACAGCAGTACATGGTGGAGGTACATCAGTTGTTTTTCTTTCCTCTTGGTGGCTTTTCTCTTTGCTCAATACCTCTTCTACAGCTGACTTGTTTTCTGTTGCTGAGGACTCATACCTTAAAAGAAATTGAATTTTCTGTAAGTGTTAAGTTAATCTGACAGGTTAAGACACTAAGTTTATCATTTACATAACCCACATGAAATTGCTTTGTAACAAAATATGTACATGATTTAACAGGCTGAATGGACAGAACATACCATTCATTAACCAACCTCCTCTCACATGAATATATTGCCTTGCATGAAAATGGCCCAAAAAAGGGATCTTAAATAGGCTAATTCCGATATATTAAAATTCTAACATGGCTCCAAGGCTTAGAGGAATGAAACAAAAGAAATTAATTATTCATTGCTTAACCTCAATGTGATTTCTTTTGTTTTATTCCCCTAAGCCTCGGAGCCAAGTCAAGTTAGAATTTTAATATATTGGAATTGGGCTATTATACGCAACCTGAGGATGTCCTTGGTTTTCCCAACCTAACACTTCTCAAACCTAAACTTACCATCCCTTAGCTTTCATTATTGTTCCATTCATCCAAGAGAACTTCTGACCAGAGACCTGTTCACACCAGGTCACTAAACCAGTAATAGCATGAGCACTTCTCAGTTCACACAAGGCTTGAGCTGTCAGTAATACAGCACTGTCAAACTCTTCACCCTGTAATGAAATGATAGCATATTGACCATCTTAAGTGCAAATATTTCTGCAAAATGTTTGTTCAAGAAATGCAGACCTTTTTGCCCTAAATATGATATGATTCAAAGCTTAGTACCGGTAATGAATTGGGTTTAATGGATCTACATTACAAAAACAGCATCATCAACAAACAAATTGAAACTCAAGAACCATTTCACACTTTTAGTTTTAAAGGGTGGATAATATTATCTGTCAAAAAATCAGTAACCAGTAAATAGCGTAGTGTGTGCTTTATCAGGACTTATTCACTGGATACTGATTTATTTAGCAGAAAGCATTATCCGGGATTTGAAAGGTGGGTATCCAAAATGTGCTACAGGGTCTGCTCAAACGAACAACTTATAAAGCAACATGTGAAAAATGAAACAACTTTATTGCAAAAGTAGGGCATCATGTGGATTCCCAAAATTTTTGTGAAAAGCCAGCTTTGAGCAAACAGAGCCACATGGGTGGTGCTATCCATTATTTGAGAAACCGGGCCCAGTAGACAAGTTTCTTAATATCCATTGCCTCCTAGATGGCTAAAAGTATCTGAAGCATTTAGTTGTGATTAAACAAATCCAAGTTATACTTTGCGATTGTCCCATTTTGTTAACCGCTTGTATGATTACAAACTGAATTGAGCTGAATTGAGTGTTGAGCTTATTACCATTATTAATATATTAGACTAATGAAAATAATATTAAAGCCATGTACCTGAGTATTTCCTGCAGTCTTCATTTCTTGCAGCATTTGAAATCCATGCCAGACTGTTGCTGCTGGACAGCCACACACTAAACCCACACTCATCACTGGTTTACGCACTCTAGTAAGCCACTCAATACATGTACTTCGATTTGTGCGGAAAAATACCCGTACAGACTGAAATGTTTATACAGACTCATTATTATTATGTGATCTCAAACACTGCAGCTGAACCCTTGTAAGGGCATCTTCCATTCAATAGGATTTCAATGATGCATCAAAGTATTATGTTCAAGAAATTATATTGAATGCCAATTTCAGCAACCTTCAAAAATATTTCAGCATCAGCATCAATTTCAAAAATCTGTATCATAGATGTAAGATAAAATCACAACACAACATATGGAACAAGGATGGTTAAGGCATGGAAAAGATTTACATGGATTACAATGATGACCTTGAAAAATTTAGGCTAAACTTTTCAAGATGCCATGAGGTGGCCTCATGGTTAGTACACTCGACTCTGAAGTGAGCAGTCCGGGTTCGAGCCCTGGCTGGGGACATTGTGTTGCGTTCTTGGGCAAGACACTTAACTCTTACAGTGCCTCTCTCCACCCAGGTGTATAAATGGGTACTGGCTAATTGTTGGGGAAACCTGACAAAATTTCGGGGGAGTGACCTGCGATGGACTAGCATCCCGTCCAGGGGAAGTAGAAATACTTCCAGCCGCTTCATGCTACAGAAACCAGGATAAGCTCCGGCAGCTATGGGCCAGGCTTTGCTCTGAGGCTTCACTTATTTTTATTTTTCAAGATGGGCAAACCATGAAAATCCATATAAACCAAATAGTAAAAGGTAAAAACTGTTAAAATGTTTGACTAAACGTTTTCGATCTTGCGATCATCTTCAGAGTGTGAAGATGATTCACTCACTCACTTCACTCTGAAGATGATCGCAAGATCGAAAACGTTTAGTCAAACATTTTAACAGTTTTTACCTTTTACTATTTTATAACCTTACCGGCGAAATGTACATCCATATAAACCAGTAATGGGATAGCCCCTCAACTGTACCTTGGGTGGCGAAGGTTGCCCTAGAAACCAGGATAAGCTCCTGCAGCTATGGGCCAGGCTTTGCTCTGAGGCTTCACTTATTTTTATTTTTCAAGATGTGCAAACCATGAAAATCCATATAAACCAGTAATGGGATAGCCCCTCAACTGTACCTTGGGTGGCGAGGGTAGCCCTACTACACATCCTTCATAGCCATTGTACATGAGCTTTTCAAGGTTTTCTATGAACTGTAGCAGCAAAACAGACTGGAGGTGGTTGACATAAGGTTTGGATTCAGCAACTGCTAAATAAAGACAAAATAACAAAGTGTTCTTACAAGATCAAGCTATGTCTTCCAAGCTACATGTAAGGTAGTCTGTACTACACTCAACATAAACCGGCTGCCATTAAGTTGCTATACATGTAGCCTTGATTTTCACACCTGTGAGAAACTTGGTACCCTTTGAACTGAATATCAGTACATAAATTACATACAATTAATAACAAAAGATTTTCGGAAAAATGTCCATCAGCTGCATGCACTTGGGTAAAGCCTTGCATGAAAGTGTTCAGTAAGAATAATCAGGAACAAAAGTGCCATATTTCGGGTAATGTTTTCAGACATCTCAGGCTTGGCTCTTCATCAGTGGAAAACCATGTTCATTAAAATCAGTGTAACATTTGTATATGCCATGGATATGAAATTGAAATTAAAAAATTACAGTGCATGCACTGGGCCTAAAGGAAATGGAAAGCAGAATTTAGGCCACATGGATGACTGGTGCCAGGTTTGAAAATCAGCAGCTGCTTACATACATAAATTATATTTTATTTCCTCTGGATTTTCTTTGAAGTGGCCAAAATTAGGTAATATCTTCGAGAACACAAAGACAACAAAATACAATACTTATACAAGAGACGAATGTGCTAAATTATGTACATAATAAAACTAGAGACAAGTTGCAATGCTACTGAAAAGAATAACATTATATAGAATATACAAGTAACTGTATCAACTATAGCCAAGTTCTCCAGTAACATCACGGATCCATCAAACGTACTCAGCCATAGCAGGTGTCAAGGGTCAAGTTACAGCTCCTTTTGACAGCCCTACACAAGGAAGCGAACCCTCTAAAGATACAAGAGCATTTGCATGAAAAAAATTAAAATGAAAAATGAACTTTAAATCTATTATACCTGTTTCATTTCCCTCCTCCTCCTTGGCTCCTGGCTCTTCATGCTTAGGTTTGCTTTCTTCTTCCTCACCATTTGCATCCATCACAAACTTCTGCAGAGCACCTGAAAAGAAATCAAGTTTGAAACTAAGTCTGTTTTTGGTTTGCCTCTCCTAATTCACTCAGGAATTCAAATTACGGCAAGTTACAAATCAACCTCTATGCTAAGGATCACAAAGTAAGACCTGCATTTTTAAGACTTAATTCCACTATCATATAAGAGAGTCAAGAAATGTTTGTCTCAGTGAAACAGAACGAAGGGCAGTTAAGGAACACCTGGAAAAGGAGCATGCAGGTAAACAAAATTAGGTTGCCTTGAACGGAAGAGAATGACATACACAATGGCCAGAACTGGGCAATAAAGATAAAAAGGAGAGGTAAAGGTAAAGTCTGCATACGAGCCAAGTGGCCCATCAGGCCGGTTTCCTTAGCATGAAGCAACTGGGAGTATTTCTACTCCCCCCTGGATGGGATGCTAGTCCATCGCAGGGTTACCCCCCAGCATTAAATTTGCTGGTACCCATTTATACACCTGGGTGGAGAGAGGCACTGTGAGAGTAAAGTGTCTTGCCCAGGAACACAACACAATGTCCCAGGCCAGGACTCGAACCTGGACCGCTCGATCCGGAGACAAGCGCACTAACCATGAGGCCACTGTGCCTCCCATAAAACCCGGAGAAAAAGGAGAATTAGGGAGAAAACTGCTGAACAAACCTACAACAGATCCCCAAAACAATGATCAATTAACTTTTAATTCTAAAATAGCCAAAAACACTGTATGAAGATAGCAATAAGCTTTACCTTCTATTGCCTGAAAAGTTTCCTGAGCTCTTCCAAGTGGAGTACGCAGACGCGATAAAATGCAGAACTGCGCAGCTTCCCACGTGGCCCAAAACCAAAGCAGTGATTCACACCTATTAAACTGGAATACAAACCTTCATCAGAACGAATGTCTGCCATTATGGTTCACCATTAAATGTTCTCTGATTCTTATTGGTTTAAATTTATCACATGGTGTGATAAAGTGATCATCTGCAGAGAGACACTACCAGCCCACAGTGCCTGTTCACAGAAAATACCCAGATTGATATTACTCATCCATAAAAAATTTCCTGTAAACAAGTGGGCTTGAAGAAAATAAACAATTGAAATGTTATTACGAGGGATTTTTGATAGCTGCTTCTTCGAAATTTGATGTTCGTAAAACTAGCATATTTGTCCTCAAAGCTTCACTTCTTGGGCAAATATCTGTTTTAAGAACAACAAATTTCCGCTGGGAACTATCAGCTGATAGTTCCTCGACAGAAACACTCTCTTGTTCAAATAGAAAAGGTTGAAAGCAGAGCATGCAAGAAAAGTTTAAAACAGATGCAAAACATTTCATTCCCTGTGTGATTTTTTTTTTACATAAGACATACCTGAACCATCTCGGTTTCTGCATACTTCTGAACTCTGTTGCAGCTGTGGAATAGCCTTACCAACCAGTCGACATTTGGCTCTTTGCTGCAAGGAGACACAAATTCAATCACAACGTGTTGGTATCATACTCAGATTAAATCAAGTATTGATATCTATGACAACAAACGAGACTTAATACTGCCATAGCAGCGAGGTTAAACAGTGC
Source organism: Platygyra sinensis (assembly GCA_019787425.1). Taxonomy (NCBI): domain Eukaryota; kingdom Metazoa; phylum Cnidaria; class Anthozoa; order Scleractinia; family Merulinidae; genus Platygyra; species Platygyra sinensis. The sequence continues at coordinate 5,157 of JAHPZR010045153.1, read as the reverse complement.
TCAGAGTTTGGCAAAAATAAATTGTTAGTTAGTAAAGAAACTATAGTGCTGCTTCAGCAGACAAGTGAAAGTTTTAGTTGGGAAGCAACTTGAAGTCTAATAAAGGTAGATTAAATGCCATAGAGAGTTTGTGGAACTGATGTTTTAAGCATTAGCCATCTGCCAGATCTTTGTGACCTGTAATAAAGGGCTTATCCTTGAAACATCAGCTTCGTGAATTGCTACGGGGATTAGTTCACCTTTGAAAGCTCAAAGTTAATAAAAATAAATACACTGTAGCTCAATATCTGAGAGTCTGGCAGCTTTGTTAAAAATAGAAAGACTAGTATCAAGTAACAGTGGTGTTGTCAAAGAGAAAGAGATGCACATCTAGTGATACTCACCTAGGTAAAACACCTGACAGGATAAATCCCATCACCATTTGAAAATCATGAGAATGGAAAGAGCCAGATGGTGGCTTGACTGCGTGACCTTTACGAGCCAACCACACATCACTGCAATTGGTGACCAAAGGCTTGCCAACATCTACACTTCCTCTGGCTTGACTAGTTCTTGATTCAAACAGGCTCTGGCTTATGGAACTGTGATTCACAATTACCAAAACATTAGCAAATCTTAAGGCAGCGAAATACAAGATACAAAAACCCTCAACTTGTCACGCAAAATTGTTTTGTTGCAAGTTTTGGGCTGATGTTTCTTGCAATTTTCACCTTGCATGATCAATGTGTCACACAACAAAAACATCTGTTGCGGGTTGAAGAAAGTTGTTGCAAATAGTAAAGCATGTGTCTACTTTGAGCAGCAAATTTGCTTATGCTGTTGGACAAGTTGAGGGTTTTTGTATCTCATATTTTACCATCTTTAATTCTAGGTGTGGCAAAAATGATGCTATAAAGTAATAATGCTATCGCAACTAACACATGTATCCTTTACCACTAAGGATGTTTCTAACCTTGTTAAAATATCTGTTGGTAAAGCTTTGATGAGCTGTTGGTAGCTTTTGCAGACTTCTTTATTCACATCCATCAGACGGACAGCACAATCCTCGAGGAATCTAACATAGCACAGGGAATATTAATTATCTTACTAAGTGGCACCTTATCCATTTTCTCTTGCTTGACAATACACATGTTAACTGACAAGGCTGTGAAATGTGTTCAAAAACAAACAGTGAAAGGACTTACTTTCTCAGGCATTTGGTCGATAGGACTCTCAAATCAACTAAAATATTCAGGCAAAGAGAAACTTCCAATGATATGGTGGGATTATGGTCAAATGCTGTTGAAAGATTGACAAAGATCATCAAACCTTCTTGGGATCAAACTGACATCAACTTTCTAATACTTTATAACCACAAAATGTTAATTGCTTTTTGAAGCTTTGTCTAAGTATAAAACAATGCAAATTTTGATAGCTGCTTAGAGTCAGTTCATCTTAACTATATGCTCTAAAAAGTGGGAAGCATGGTGACATATTGAGGTTGAATTGGAGCCCTGGATGGGGTAGTTGTATTGCATTGTTGCATTCTAACTCTCAGTCTCTTGCCAACACTCAGGTTTAAAAGTCTGTATATTTGCTGAATTAAACACTGGGGAAAAACCTTGCCATATTGGAATACATTCCTATCCAAGGAGTTGATAAGAAAAATCCACTAAGCTCAAATGCAGGCTTTACGTACAAATTAAAATACACATAAAATAAAATCTTGATCCCAATTTGCTAACAACCCTTTATGTGAACAGCTCATAACATTCACTGTTTTTCTACATATTTAAAGAATTGAGTTAGTGCAAAAAGAAGCTCATCCTTTCAACTATTGTCCAAGTACAACAATTTTAACCGGGAAAAGAAATGTTTAACTGATTGATAACTGCACTGCACTTGTTGTAACTTTGTGTGCTGTTTGTGGCTACCTGTTTTTTCGCCTGATTATTGTATTAGCCTAGGTGCTATTGGGGCAAACAATGGAAAATATGTTTAAATTAAATTTAAAAAAACTGCACTTACAGGACGGCAAAATGCTTTCTGCTAAGGAATCCAAGCTCACATATTTACTGATGACTACAAGAACACCAGTGTTGATAGCTTTGTCCAAGACTTCCACCAGCCAAACTAAACACAGCTTTCTGCATGACAAAAAACAAAAGCAACTTTCAACAAAGTCTTCCATTGACGGCAATCAGGGCTTGAAAAAAACTTGAATTCCAGCTTTCCCTTCGGACCAGTATTTCTAAAATATTGCTTGCCCTGAACAAGTCTTAGCAATATGTCCTTTTATCATATGCCTAGCTCCACGAGCGGGCAAGATGAAACAAATTCTGTGCTTTGATTGGCCACCTGAGTGGGCAAGATGGAGCTACCTTGCCTAGTCAGAACTATCCACCATGTCCTGCAAGAAAAATTTCCCTGAAAGCCTTTTTTGCAAGTTTATGGACACGCAAAGTTGTCCAATCTTGACATCACACTTGATCAATAACCCCTATTTAATGACTTTGTTGACAGACTACTTGCATGATCCTTTTCCCATCGGGCAAGTGAGAACAAAAAGGTATTTGCCCAGAGGAAAATCTACTTGTCCCAGACGACTGGACGGCACTTTTTTGGAGCCCTGAGCAATCCTTAGATCCACAGAGGACTGCATTATTCGCAAACAAATTAAGGACCACAAAACTTAAGACATTTGAGTGTCCATGTTTGGAATTCAAACTTTATGGTTTGCTGTTTCACATTTTTACTTTGCCCAAGCACAAGCACCCCAGAAGTGGGGAAAAGGGGGCTCCAACATAAAAGTGCTCAGGATGTTTGGAAATTCAATCTCCTGGTTAACATGTACAATGTTTTTCAGCTCAAAGTGGCTATATTTTGTTACTAACATAATTTTCTTGCTGCTGTTTATAAGGGTTATGATTTTTTTAATCTAGTGTCACATACCCCTCAATAACACCCACAACTAAACAACTAAAAATTTGAAGAGCATGCAGTCCTAAATTGAGTAAATAAGGTGCTTCGAAAGATAATTAGTAAAATTATTAATACTAGACATTGTATAGTATTATAAATATCAAACCTAGAGTCTTGTGATGTGCTGGAATTTCCCAATACTTTGAAAAGTAAGCTGAACATTGAAACCACATCACCATCCTGAGATGTGCGCAAGCCTTCCGATGGAGAATTAGGAAGAAAATGGTTATACCTGAAAAGAAAAATTCATGTTGTATTCCAGCACAACAATAATCATTATGCACCAAAAAATTGATTGTAACAAAAAGACTCCTTGCAGTATTTGTTCAAAGTAAGACATCTTTTAAGGCATAATCTAACCTACATTAAGTAAAGCTTAACTGGTTCAGATTTCTATTCCCAGAATTTACCTCTGGCAGTATGTGTAGAGGGCATGAAGAATGGTGTATTGTACAGAAGGATGGCACACAGCAAGCCTCCACTCACAGGCATCTAGATTTTGAGTCAGGAGCTGATAAGGGCTGGGTGACAACTTCCACAACTAAAAAGAAGATATGTTTCATAAGCAGAGACTTAAGTACACCTGCTAACATAGGAATGCGCAGTGTGCAAGAGTTATTTTTGCATATTAAATACCTCTAGAAGAAGAGATATTTTATGCACTTTACACTAAGAATAATGAACATGCACCCACACATTGGATGCATACATTACTGGCCTGGGTGCCAGAATGTCTTCTATTATGACATTTTCTGGTACAGTGTGAGCAAAGAACAACAACTACAGCCTCAGTATTACACTTTCTTTGCAAAGTGGCACTGGCAGAACTGTTTGAAGTTATCACAGAGAACTGTATGGTTACCGGGTCGAGGTAAATTAATGTTTCAAGTTTAGGACTAACAGGGTAGCCTGCAAAAACAGACAGATTTTCAGTTCATTCTAGAGCAGGAATTCCATCTGTGTTTGCTGATTACAAACAGAGATAATACTCTCACCCTTAAAATAGCGGACTTGGATGTTGCAATCTCAGACAGAGCACACAAGTCAAAGATGACTATGCTCTCTAACTCATGAGCACTTCGCCATTGCACTAGGTTACTGCCATAGGTGTTCTTTTCACCATTTCCAATTCCACTTTGGAGGTCTCCATTTGGATCCCTTGCAGTTTCTTCCTTGTTATCGCTGCTTAGTTGAAGCTCTGACCTGCTGTCATTTGCTTCAAAGGCTTGCAGTGCTTTTCGCAAAAGGCTAAAGCTGTCAATCAGTTCTGTCACTGCAATCCTGCAAAATGGATGAGATGGATATTGAAACCAAGATGATTTACATTCCTAGAATTCAGAGTACAGTACTAGAAAACAGAACAATAGATTATCAACTGTACATGCTAAGGGTTTGAAACAAGTAGTTACACTGTCTTACATCTACAATTAGAATATTCTCCGAGTCTAATATTTCAAAGTGAATTATATCGATGGCAATCAGGAAGAAACTACAGCATAATTTACTTGTAAGCAGTCTCCAGAAGTGGAACATCATGGATGCCCAAGAAACCTTGATAGATCTTCATCACTGATGATAACACCTGCAAGGATGAACAAATAGGTATATTGAGATAATACGAACCACATATATTTATGTGTACAAAGTGGGTACACCATTAAGGTTATTCCTCACAATTGCATTGCGCATCCTTTCTGTGCATAATTTATGGCGTCATTTAGCGCACCCGCGTGCACGCGCACATTGAAAACATGGCGGATTTGCCTTGATATTGAGCGCTGTCAGTTGGAAAATGGCTATAGCTCACCAACGAGCATGGACACCCCAAATTTTTTTTCAGTCATTGTAATCAACTTATCATAAACTTTGCTTGAGGAAAGACTGATCTGATTCCTATTGCTGAAAATTGAATAAATAACGAAAATAGCAAGTAAACTGTGGCCTTTTCTATTTTGCCCTGTGGTAACCATGTCAAGAAATTTGGTTGAAATTTTAATCAAGAATTCAGCTTTCTGTCTAAATCAAACTTAAAAAGTTTATTTGTGTCCGATACAATGCATTGACTCCAGTTTAATGCGTGTTCTCATGAGTCTCGGTCACAAAAATTTACAATTATTACTGGGAATGCGTTCTTATAATAAGCATTAAATAATGCCAAAATGGGTCATTTTCAATGCCCCAGTGCTCCTAAATGAG
>JAHPZR010045151.1:0-14512 GCA_019787425.1 Platygyra sinensis | reverse complement strand
TTAAAAATACATTACTAGACTGATCTTTTCTGAAACAGGGAAATTTTTTGTACCAGTTGATTTGTGTGGCCTTGATCAGTGTTACTTAACAGTAAGATATTTGGAAATTAAAATGAAGGGTTCATCAACATACTTGATTGTTTTTTTTATAATTTCGGATTGTTGCTTGTTTTCTTTTTAATGTGACGGTACGTTTTTGGCAAAGCTCAGCCAGTGGTTGCCTATTTATATCTGATATATTCTACATTTGCTGTTAAGGGTTTGTAGGGAGGTGTTCATCTCCATCTATGGTATCACATTGTGTCATGTGAAAACCATCAGATCGAAGGCCTGCACCATAGACCAGTGCGGAAATGTCATGGGAACCATCCAAACAGGATCACCAAGGGAGTCTAAAGATAAGGTAACATGCTGGTTCCTATGTTTTCATTTTTAACCATGAGAGGTTTTTTAGCTTGCCTTTTTTCACCAGATTGGTAGCTCTTTTATTATTTGGGGGGCAAACATCTGGCTTTACTTTGTTCCAATTTATTTCTAGAAAATTTGTTTAAGCTAAACTAGTAATAGTAACTTGGTGTCATCTTATTGTCCTTAATCATACTCGTGATAAACAAAATTAGCTTGGGATTGAAACAATTTTTACTTACGTGTGCTACCAGGGCAGTTTGTGATAGACTTCAGTTCTAAAGCAAGGCCAGTAGACGTTCAGTTAAGTCCTTCATCTTCAGTGTTTCTCATTTCCCAACTGGAATTGAAGCGTGACGAAGCATCACTTGCAAAACGCTGGCTTAAGTTGTTTTCACTTCAACAATAAAGGTTTCTGGTTATTACAGAGTACCCAACTGCTAAACCGGTCAATGACAGATTGTTGTATTAATGAAATGGTCAACGGGAAAAAGGGATCTTTTCTATTTTGAAAATCTTTGTCGATAAAGGCTTACATGGGACTATGCGGACTACGCGAGTCCTCACTACGCAGAGATGTCATCTGTGCATCTGTACTTTGATAAATGACAAGCGTCAACCAATCATAGCATAGTAGTGCTGATATTACGTGTTGATTGAACCGCTAGGGCTTGTTGTTCTGCAATTACGATTGTCTGCTAAAACAATTAGATTAACTCGCCCTCGTTTTTTCTATAAGTGATACACACAACTAGCTAGGCGTGTGCCTCACTTGTGGTTTAAATCGACTGCCTTTTGGAAACACACATGCAAACAAAATAGCCGGAATCCAAAAAAAAAATCAATTCTGTCAATAAATCACTTTCACTCAATTTAGTTTTGAAAGTGACGGTGACTGGGTTATACCAAATAGGTTTGCATCACCTGGTGGGTATGGTTTTTCATTCAGTGTAACAGCCAATGTAGAACATAGTCTGGTCCATTATAGAGTGTAAAAACTTACATCACCAGCTCTGAAATTCATGTTGAGCGCTTTTGATTACGAGTGATAAATTGCAAGATTATGTCCTGGGGACCAGGGTACTGGATTTACGAACACGTTTTCATTGATCTTACATTGTCAAGAATCTGCTGCAATAGGGAACTCTTGGACATATGGACGATTAAATGTCACCTAAAGTCCCTGATTTTTTGTTTCGATATCAAGGATTTAGAGTGTAGCAATTTCAAATCATTTGTTAAATGCTACTGAGCATGATACTAATTTTTTGGTGCTTTTGGCCATGTTGTATTTGCAATGTAGGTCAGAGCCCACATCAATTCCTTTTCCAAGACAAACATCATACACAATATCCAAGGATTACCACCGTTTTCGTTGATACGAGACTTTCGAAAACAAAACACCTGCGGAAACGTTTCCAAAATTTGTCAATCATACATGTTATTGACAAATCGGATCGAAATCCACCAATCACAGCCCGCTAGCATGACGTGACTGGAAGGTCTGAAGGTCACACTAGTGGCTGTGATTGGTGGATTTTGACCCGATCTTTCAATAACACGCAAGACTGGTGGAAATTTTGGAAACATTTCCTTGGGTGCTTTGTTTTCCAAAGTTACGTATCAACGAAAACGGTGGTAATATTTGAGCATATTTCCCTTAAATGGAGGCTTTTGTGTCTTTATTATCCTTCAAATATTTTTTGAAGTATGCACAATTGTGACAATTGCCGAATATCACTTGGATACCCGCCAGTTTTAGCTAGGCGATTATTCAGTAGCGTGAAGCATTTAGGCCAATCGCGTGTGAGCGAAAATATTTGATGGATTATGTCAAAGGCCTTCGATTCTATGCATCTAGCTCTGCTGCTGAGTAAACTAAGAGCATGTGGTTTTGAAGAGAATTTCATCAATTTGTTGCGCTCCTATTTATGTGGGCGCTCTACAAAGTTCTTGGAAATGGGTTAACTGAGGTTGCCCCCAGGGGTCAGCATTGGGACTGTTGTTATGGAGTATTTTTTCAAAATGACTTAGTCTATGAAATTGAACGGAATCTCAGCATGTATGCTGATGACCATCGGCTTTTTGAAATTAGCGATAACATTGCTACGATTAATGACAACCTTAATGCAAGAGCAACAAAAGCATCTTTATGGTATGAGTCAAACTTACTTAAGGGGAACCTCTCCAAATACCATACCATGTTGATTAACAATAAACAAAGAGACAGGAGAGATGAGATTAACGTAAATGTACAAGGAACTGACATTGATTCTCTGAACAGTATTAAGTTATAGGTGTCACTATTGACAACAAGCTTAATTTCAGTGAGCACATAAATATCACGTGCAAGAAAGCTAACCAGAGGATAGGTGTATTAACGAGACTCGAAAACTTAGTGCCCACCATTGCTAAACTACACCTTTTTAAGGCTGCTATCCTTCTGTACCTCACCTACTGCCATCTCACCTGGCATTTTTGCTGAGCAAGTGACAAGAGAAAACTTGAATGCGCTCAGCAGAGGGGTTTGTGTGCAGTCTTCAGAGATAGTAAATCTACATTTGCACAATTACTTTTAAGTAATTGTGCAAATTTGAGTAATTGTGCTTTCTTAAAAGAAAGCTAACTTAAAATCTCTTTATGAAAGTAGGCTACAGGATATAGCTTGTATAATGTTTCATCTGTGTCCACTGACTGTCAAAAATTTGTTCTCATTGAAAAGTTCTACTTACAACCTCAGAGGCACAGATTTCCACATTCCTAGATTTAATACTGTTACCTTAGAAAACATTCCCTAAGATATATTGGACCTATGCTGTGGAATCGACTTCCAGCTAACTTAAAAAAACTTGCCTTCTCTACAATCTTTTAAAAAAACAGATCTGTTTAAGGTAATTCCCTTGAAATTGTTCTACTATCAAACTTTTTTTGAAACTTGGCGTAATGAACATTCAAGATATGAACATAATAAAAATGCAATAAAAAAATGGGGTCACCGTGCTTGTTTACGCGTCAGCAGGCTCTTAAAATGGGGTATTTTTACTGGTTGCGCGTTAAAAGTTCGAATCACCTTCATACAGAATTAAATCTTGGTTACTTGCAAGGCACAAAGTTTTGTCTTGAAAGTAAAGCTTCATTTATTGACATAAGCAGTATTGCTTCATTTAAGCCGCTTTTGATTGCCTGGTTGCGGGAATATTGCACTTTTTCGGACAGTTCCGTGGTTAACTTGAAATCCTAGCATTGGCCAAAATACACCCAGTTGGGAACTATTTTCCAAAAAAAAAACATGTTTCTACTATCAAACTTTTTTTTCCTCTTCAAATATGTTCTTCATTAGACTGTTCTTAGCAAATACCTGAAAAAAAAAATGGGGGGTCACCGTGCTCCTTTAAGAGAAAAGGTGAATTTATTCCGTTATCGAGCTTAGTATGAGGGAAATCTCTTACGTTTTTGCACGTGCACGCGCTCATGTGCGCGCGCTGTTGACGCGAAAATCGTGCGCAGTAGGGATGCGCAATGCAATACTAAGGAATTACCTTAACTAACCTTTCATCTAAAATAGAACACAATTGTGAGAACTGTGTTTTATAATAATAATAATAATAATAATAATTAAAAATTTATAATGCGCCTTTTCCATGCAAATATGATCAAAAGCGCGTAACAATTGATACTTAAAAATATTATTTAAAAAAAACAAGAAAGAGTAAAAAAATAAAATAACCATAAGAATTAAGCATTACATATCAAAAGCTAATTTAAAAAGATGACCATGTAGCACATGACCAATTAGCTTGTCTCGGGAATGCTCAATGTGATTATTTAATTAAATAATGATTATTAAATAAGGTAGTTTAAACTTTCAGTCTTTCAATGTAAGTGACTTACTTAAATTTTATCTATTATAAATAGTTAAATTTTTTAAGTGTTTGAAGGTGTTTGTTTAACTTATTGTATTGAGTTTAGGTGTCCCCTATTAGAGGGTTTTCTTACCCTCGGCTAGATTGATTTGGCACATAAATAAAGTTTTCATTAATTCATTCATTCTTAGTGTTTAAACATACAGCTTGAATCTAGCAGTTTACACATAATATATCCACAAGAACAAAAACAAAACTAGTATTGGCAAAAGTGCAAAAGTGTGATTTTTGCAGTTTGTGAAAAATGAGTGTCATTATGTCTAGTAACACTCCTGTTTGTTTTACTTGTAAATGAAAATCCATTTGTCGGATTATTAAGAACACTAAGTTGAAACAGTGTTCAAAAGTCAGAAGTCTGCTTTCTATTCTCTGTGTCTTAATGATTTTAAACTTTTAAAGCAGGGTTTGGGGCTGGCACTAGTAACGCCCGCCCAATTATATTAATTTACAATTTTTTAAACAAGTGTTTCCTCAATGTAAAGTTTGTCATTTCGGCACTACAAAACTCTTGAAAATCACTTGCCAAAAATTGTCTTCAACAACCCCTTGGTAGTTTTTCTGAATCTAAGATCTGTAAAGGAAATAACTTGAACATACCTCGCTCCTGTGTTCAACTCGTTGAGGAACTGATATAAGCAGGAAGCAACCTCTTCTGACCCACATTTAGCTTTGGTCTCATTTCACATAAACATGTATCCCTGGTCAGCAACACAGTCATAGATTCCAAAGTTGTACGTCCACAAATGGTGCATGTAAAACATGTCGTTGTGCTGGAGATTGGGTGTTGGGAGATTTTGTTGGAAATCGAACGTGATCATGTCCACAGCATCCTTGCTCCGTTTTGTAACCCCTGACAAGCCAATGGGACGTGCTTTTTCGTTCCAGCTCCTTATCGCTCTCTGCTTGTCTTCCCTCTTCATTTCGTAGCCAGCGCGGGCCTTCTCTTGGTTATTTTACAGCTCCTCCTCCTGTTCTCTCTCCGCAGTTCCCATGGCGGCCTGAATGGACAGACATAACTTGTCGCATGTAGCGTAAGTATCCGTGCGTGGAGGGGCAAATCCCAGATTGAACTCTCCATTGAAAATATCTCGATACATATGCAAAGATATTTCTGCATTCAGTTTGGTGGTGTCCTTGTTCCCGCAGATGTTTTCTGCACAACTTGGATCGAAACAGCCATATAACTAATCCTCATCGGGCCCATGAGGACTCTTAAGGCCATATATTTAGTTAATATTAGATCCCTGTAGGCCAGCCACCGATGGAAAGTCAATCACATGATTAAAGACCTCATCCCTGAAAAGTTGACCATGTTTTGTTTGCTTTAACCTCCTCTAAAGAAATCAGGTCCACCGTGGATATCTACCGGTACTAGTAATCAAGTTACCTTAAAATTTCGAGGTTCCTCTCCACAATAGCTGGCTTATTTTTTCTCTAGGTAGTCGAAGTATATTCTTTCTACCGACCAACCGCCCTCCAGGTATTTCTTGTTAGGATTGTCGTTCCTGTAATAGTGAGATGTTTGTCTTGGAAAGGAATTGATGTGGGCTCTGACCTACATTGCAAATAAAACATGGCAAAAGCACAAAAATTAGTATCATGCTCAGTAGGCATTTAACAAATGATTGAAATTGCTACACTCTAAATCCTTGATATCGAAACAAAAAATCAGGGACTTAGGTGACATTTAATCGTCCATATGTCCAAGAGTTCCCTATTGCAGCAGATTCTTGACAATGTAAGATCAATGAAAACGTTTCGTAAATCCAGTACCCTGGTCCCAGGAAATAATCTTGCAATTTTATCACTCGTATCAAAAGCGCTCAACATGAATTTCAGAGCTGGTGATGTAAGTTTTACACTCTATAATGGACCAGACTATGTTACATTGGCTGTTACACTGAATGAAAAACCATACCCACCAGGTGATGCAAACCTATTTGGTATAACCCAGTCACCGATCACTTTCAAAACTAATTGAGTGAAAGTGATTTATTGACAGAATTGATTTTTTTTTGGATTCCGGCTATTTTGTTTGCATGTGTTCCAAAAGGCAGTCGATTTAAAACCACAAGTGAGGCACAGCCTAGCTAGTTGTGTATCACTTATAGAAAACGAGGGCGAGTAATCTAATTGTTTTAGCAGACAATCGTAATTGCAGAACAAAGCCTAGCGGTTCAACACGTAATAATCAAGCTACTATGCTATGATTGGTTGACGCTTGTCATTTATCAAAGTACAGATGCACAGATGACATCTCTGCGTAGTGAGACTCGCGTAGTCGCATAGTCCATGTAAGCCTTATCGACAAAGATTTTCAAATAGAAAAGATCCCTTTTTTCCCGTTGACATTTCATTATACAACAATCTGTTCATTGACCGGTTTAGCAGTTGGGTACTCTGTAATAACAGAAACCTTTATTGTGAAGTGAAAACAACTTAAGCCAGCTTTTGCAAGTGATGCTTCGTCACGCTTCATCCAGTGGGAAATGAGAAAACACTGAAGATGAAGGACTTAACTGAACGTCTACTGGCCTTGCTTTAGAACTGAAGTCTATCACAAACTGCCCTGGTAGCACACGTAAGTAAAATTGTTCAAATCCCAAGCTAAATTTTGTTTATCACGAGTATGATTAAGGACAATAAGATGACACCAAGTACTATTACTAGTTTAGCTTAAACAAATTTTCTAGAAATAAATTGGACAAAGTAAAGCCAGATGTTTGCCCCCAAATAATAAAAGAGCTACCAATCTGGTGAAAAAAAGGCAAGCTAAAAACCTCTCATGGTTAAAAATGAAACAATAGGAACCAGCATGTTACCTTATCTTTAGACTCCTTGGTGATCCTGTTTGGATGGTTCCCATGACATCCGCACTGGTCTATGGGGCAGGCCTTCGATCTGATGGTTTTCACATGACACAATGTGATACCATAGATGGAGATGAACACCTCCCTACAAACCTTAACAGCAAATGTAGAATATATCAGATATAAATAGGCAACTGGCTGAGCTTTGCAAAACGTACCGTCACATTAAAAGAAAACAAGCAACATATCCGAAATTATAAAAAAACAATCAAGTATGTTGATGAACCTTCATTTTAATTTCCAAATATCTTACTGTTAAGTAACACTGATCAAGGCCACAAATCAACTGGTACAAAAATTTCCCTGTTTCAAGAAAGATCAGTCTAGTAATGTATTTTTTTAAATACTGCTCATTGACAATTGCTATCCTTCTCCACTGATATCTGACCAGTGTAATGTTTGTTTTTCATACATCCCCTCTTTAGAGTGCAAAATATTCATAATAATGACAATAAAATCTAAACCTTAAAGGCCTTTTGAGATTTTAAAATTGAACAAAACTCTCGGCATAGCGGTCTTCACAACATGTTTGAAGTTTGCACATAATAGGAGTAATTTAAATGCCCGTGGCTTATCCCCCTCTGGTTCTTCTGTGACGATAAGTCCTTGGAGGTACATGTTCTGGATGTTGAAATCTGCCATCACATTGAATTCGTCTAAAATCCCAACGCCTTTCCCTAGCTTCCTCCAAAGAAAAACACTCTCGTGCATATGTGCAAGGAGGACGGTCACACTTGTCCAGGTTTTACCCTACCCTCAGCAGCGTCAACAGTCAGAAGTCCCTTGGCAAAGTCGTTTTTTGGACATTTTTCTTCTATCTACAACAATAAAAAAAATGCGCATTCTTAAAAACCTAAAGCTTCCAGGAAAAATACGTAATCATTTGAAAAAGAGCTCGGAACACAAGTGAAGCAACAATTTTTTCTTTTTTCTCCGAGGTACTTTTGGTAAGCTAATGCTTTGTAGTGAGGACAGTATAACGCACTTATGCTTAAGCATATGCCTGTCCTTATGCCCAAAACCAGTCAACAATGATGCCACATTTCGTGCTTCACTTGCGCAAAGATATTTACGGTAACAAAATGCACTTTAGAGTAAAAAGAAAATTAAAGAGTTAAGATGATAGTTTGAGAAACAGTACTTCAACAAATAAAAGTTCATAAAGATCAGCGAAACAAGCTACAGCAAGTTAAAACGCTGTGTATCACGTACGCTTATCTCTTTCGAAAATTAGGTGATCGATCAGTGAAATCTAAATTCTTCAGTTAGACGGACGGAAACATTTCTTTTTAAATATGTGTTCGAGGGACAATAGTTGAATGAAAATTCAGCTTACCAAGATGGATCTGCCTTTCTCTTCTTGGCTGGAGGTCACGCTGGTGGAGGAATGTTTTCTTTCTCTGTTTGAACAGCCAGACGCTGATGGAAACCGCGGACTCTGCTGGCACTTAAAAAATACACTTCCTCTTGCATAAACCCACGAAATTGGTCTTCATCATCCAAGTGAAATTCCTCCTTGAAGGAGTTGAAATCGGGCACTCAGCTGTCGTTATTGAAATCGAAAGGGTCTAATGATATAATGATTTTGGTACGATGCGCATGGGTATTACAAAGTTTATGTGTATTTGAAACAGGTAATGGAGCTTGGTGCGTTATCATCTTATTTTGTGGAAGACTAAAATCAGTAAAAGTGTCGGAACATTAGAAACCAGTTAAATGTGAACTAAATTTGTTATAATGACATCTAACTCACTGTCCTTCATAGAATGTTCTTAATATGTATCTATTCAAACCATTGTTTCCTATTCATGTTGTTATTATATCATAGCGCCCGTACCATCATGATAAAAATCTCTATATATGCACAGACGTGCCTCAATAACACGACTTACACAGTTTAATTTTAGCTGCAAAATTTTATTAGGAAATAATCTAAACCCCACTTCCTTTGACTTTCACCTAGCTTAGATGTTTACATAATGTCAGACTTTGGGAAAAGATTTTCTTAATGCTAGACATCAGAGACTGTTTCTGATGATTCTGCAAGTGCATGTAGCAGTTTTAAAAACCAAAATCTACAACTTGAAAAAGGCAGCAAGCTTTATGCTGAATCAAAACTTCAACAGGGATATGTAATTGACAATAGTCTGAAACAGTGGAAGGATGGAATCTGCGATTCGCTTCTCTTTCTGTTTTCTTCGTTTACCCTTTAGGTTATGTCATGAGCTTCCCTTGTGATTAGCATTTCCATGCAGGTAGGCTGATTTCTTCCGTAAGCAACATGACACAAAATATCGTTATTCTTTCAAAAGCCTTCCCGCGACGAAAATTAAATTACTGCTCAGCTCTATATACAGAGTTACAAAATGGATTTATGCAATTTGGCGGTTTTGCTGATGAAAACGGATTTATTTTAAAGGGAACGATTTAAAACTAAGTTCTTGGGCCATGAGGTGCATCTTTGATCGTGTTGCATTGACAAACCGAACTGGCTTGAGAAACGACAAATGTGGAGCCCAGTTTATATAACTAACAAAAAGTTTATGGTTGGGCAGGTTAGCAAAATGAACAGTATAAAATAATACTATTAAGTCAGTCCAGCTGTACTTGACAAAGGTCTATAGGGTTTTCCACTTTTGCTACCTAGGTACTATATCGTTCAACTTTTCCTACGATGTCAGCTTCCATGAGTGAGTTCTCCGCTGCTGAGCTAACGCTACGATGTTACGATCTGTTTTAATGACCTCTTCCCAGTCCATAGTGCACTAACATTCAAGTGATATTCACATTTAATATTCACACTGTAGGTGAATATTGGATATGAATAACATCAATTTTCTCAGTGCTACAATATCTACCCCTGTATTAAATGGACAAAACACCTGTTACCGCTAATTATTGGGTAAAAACGTTAACGTTAAATTAAAATCTCAAAAACAAACAAAAAAACACAGTGGCTCACAAAAAAAGCCTCGCGGCTCCGGCTAGCAGGCTAGCTTATTTGTCACACTCCATTGGAGTCAAGTATAAAATCTTTGGCCCACTTCAGACGCCGAACTTTACATGAGCCGAACGTAATTCGAATTTGGACCGACCCAACTTAACAAAAGAACGCCTGTTGATTCAGACGTGGAACTTAATTCAGTTTGAACCAAAACTGCTTGTAAAAAACCGAAAGCCAAAACTGCTTGTTAAATACCTTATAATAATTTATGCATTAGGTTCAGCATCTGAATCAAAGTCGTTCCAGAGGCGAAATTCCCGGCTGAGCTGTTCCAAATTCAAATAGCCTTAACTGATTCAGATGTCAAACTTTTCATGTAAAAGTTCCGCATCTGAACTGGGCCTTAATTGTTTGGGTTCCTTTGTGTTCGATCACCGAAGTCATTGGCATGCAATCTTTCCGTTAAGGTGGATCAAGTAAATTGTCCCGTGAGAACAACGAACAGAACAATGAAAATCAGGCGTACAATCCTATCTCTTAAAAAAAACCCAACAAACTCCTTAAAGGCTGTGATCCTTTTGTAGCGTAGTTTTAAAGGATTCCACTGCAACCAATTCTACTAGTTACAATTCAAGTTCACCCTGTTACTGTTTTTAGCTCGATGCAAATTAAAAAGGCTTTCCTTTAGTCCTAGGTTGGGAACCTTCCTGGCATATTCTTAAATCGGAGTATGCCTGATTTTGTTGTTCTGCTATCACAGAGCATAAATAAGTAGATAAATTTGAGAGTTTAAAATGAAACTAAAATGACTACTGCTAAAATAGCTCTGACACTGCATAAAGGGTCGTTCCTCTAGTGTTTTGGTATACATGCAAGTCCTTGTTCTTGACTGGAAGGGGCAGAGGCGAAGGTGATGGCAAAGATAATCTGGGTTCAGAGGCAGGAAACTGCTGTAACAGAATACTGTGTGTGATGGTGTCTTGGTTATGAGTGGGTAGCTGGTATTGCGGACAGAAACAGCGTGATAATGAATACAAAACCAAAGGCAAAAGCAAAATAAAAACTACAAACAAAGAAATTCCTAGAATAAGTTGTTGCGATGTGGATTGTGGCGTGATAATGGGGCTTGACTAAAGATGAACTGTTGAGCTCGATGAATTAGTAGGTGTGGAACTTGACAAAGCAGACGTGGAACTTATTGAGGCAATTGGATTAATTGATGAGAAAGACGAATGGCGATGAGAGGATGGCAGACTGAAGACAGATGGCAGATCGATAGATGATGTACGAGACGGAAGCAGAGACACAGGTCGTTTGCAAAGAAGGAGAAAGACAGAGATTCGGCGATGACGGCGGCGTTGAGCAATTCAAAGCGGCTGGCCAAGGAGTTCCGAGTTTCTCAAAAAGATGAAAACACGATGACTAGACTTCTTGGCACAATTGGTGGCATGGTTGTAACTGGTTGTGAGGCACAAAACAAAACAGAACAAATTGAGAACAAACCAAAATCCTTGAAAAAGCTGAGCATATTGTGATGTGAAGACTGATCTGAAGTGTGTTACAATCTGAAGTGCATGTTTCTGTTCAAGTGCGTCCACAGTGGTGTATTTGTAAAAGACGCATAGCTCCTTCACCTTGTTGATGACTATGTAGCATGATTTAGCTGGTTTACAGGTAAAACCTAGACCAAGCAAGGCTACAAACAAGATTGAAAACATCCTAGCTTCTGAATGTGTTATGTCAAACTTTCCAGAACCAAGAAATGAATGAGGTTACTATGCATTCTCACACCTTACTTCCAGTCGCACTTGGCAAAAATATTTTGAAACTCAAAACTAAATATGATTAATGTGTCACTGAAACATGTTTACCCTAAACTTGCTTTTGGTCCTGAATAAATTTAACTGTCAGAGCCTTTTTCACAAGGTATATATTTTTTTTATCACTGCACCGAATCTGAAATTTCAAGAATATAAAAACGGCCAGGGAACATTTTCCAGCTGTTGCAAGTCCAAGGGGACGAAGCGCATCTGGAAAACTTAACAGAAGCCTCACACCACACATGAAATAAAGCTTGTAAGGGAGTGTCTATTTAGACACATTGAATTTCTTAAGCAAAGTTTTTTGGAACTCTTCAAAACGTTTGAGTGAACCATATCAAACAATCTTTAAAAACTTATGACTCAACTTTTTCCTCCTGACTGGCGTTTCCGGGTTATCTCACATTTGGTTACAGTGAAAATGTAACAGGTACTGGGAAAAACGTCGTTGGAGTGCGTATCGCACACTGTCATGCAACTAAGAATTAAGAAATGGTGAGCGTGCAGCGTGCAGTTATTGAGTTATATATGCACGTGGGAGGTTGCTAAGCACAAAAGCGTAAGAGTCACACAAGGCAATAGCCTCATGCGACTCTAGCTTCTTGAGTGCTTAGCAAACCTCCCAAGTGTATATATAACTCGATAACTGCACAGCTGCACTCTCACCATTTCTTTTATAACATTGAGATTTTTCAAAAACGTTTTTATTGAATCTCGCAATGCTTACATGAAGTCAAAAGCATGCTGGATAAAGCGCACAAAAATGTTCATTCAAAAATCTGACAAAGCGACACATCAACATTTTTCTTGGACTGCCGTGAGTTACTTTACGTTTTCAAACAACTTTAAATTGCTCAGTTAATCTAAATATCGAACTGACAACAAACAGAAATGACTGTCAGTAGAAGCGTTTTTTAAAGTTAGTTCAATTTGATCGGTTTTCCGAAGAATTAAGACTTAAAGACAAACTGCACATTTTCAATGTTGCAATGTTGGAAAAATGGTGCCACTTCTCTTGCAACTTGTGAAGTATTTATTTCTTCACGTGAACCACTGCTCGCTTGGACTCTGGATTGCAACCAGAACTTGGAGCCGTAAGCGCCCTTGACAGCACATCACTGCAATTTTGAAGCTGTGAAACGGATGGTCGAGAGTTGTAATGTGCAAGGGGCTGCTCGTTTCGATGGCCTAAAATGGACGTGATTATGGCGATTAGGAATGCTGGCATTGGACCACAGTGTTATGGCCGTCACTCTGATCCTTTGGTTTGTGTATATTCTTGAAAGACCAGCCGCTTTGCTGATTTTTTTCATCATGTTTGCAAGGGTGTTGACGCCAAGTGGCCTTTGCTCGAACCACGCGTCATCTTCAGGACTGAAATTTGCCTTCGGATGCTGAAAAAAAGCACTGGAATTCGGGTTGATCTTTTCAAGGTAGAGCTTCAGAGCCTTGTAGCCATAATTTTGGTCTTCCGTTTTGTAGATTCTTGCTTCTTTCTCGTCGCTGGGTTTGTCATTGACACCACCTCGATGGTTTTTTGAAGCTTCATCGTGGGCCATGGTTGCAAACTTTCGCCGAGCTGCATCAACAGCGAAGTTGAAGCTTTTAGTGGCCAGAGCTCTTTGTCCTTCGCGGCCTCTTCGGCAGAAGAAAAGAATGATATGAAACCACACATTTCTTAACAGCGAAAGTGGAGAAGAAAGCGAAAAAACACCACTGGCTTTGAGCTGTTGGAGATGGTCTTCCTCAGTTGCAGGTTTGTGAGTTACATTTTCTTTTCCACTTCGTTTTAAATTGACAAGTTGCGCATAAGCTAATGCTTTGTAGTGAGGACAGTATAACGCACTTATGCTTAAGCATATGCCTGTCCTTATGCCCAAAACCAGTCAACAATGATGCCACATTTCGTGCTTCACTTGCGCAAAGATATTTACGATAACAAAATGCACTTTAGAGTAAAAAGAAAATTAAAGAGTTAAGATGATAGTTTGAGAAACAGTACTTCAACAAATAAAAGTTCATAAAGATCAGCGAAACAAGCTACAGCAAGTTAAAACGCTGTGTATCACGTACGCTTATCTCTTTCGAAAATTAGGTGATCGATCAGTGAAATCTAAATTCTTCAGTTAGACGGACGGAAACATTTCTTTTTAAATATGTGTTCGAGGGACAATAGTTGAATGAAAATTCAGCTTACCAAGATGGATCTGCCTTTCTCTTCTTGGCTGGAGGTCACGCTGGTGGAGGAATGTTTTCTTTCTCTGTTTGAACAGCCAGACGCTGATGGAAACCGCGGACTCTGCTGGCACTTAAAAAATACACTTCCTCTTGCATAAACCCACGAAATTGGTCTTCATCATCCAAGTGAAATTCCTCCTTGAAGGAGTTGAAATCGGGCACTCAGCTGTCGTTATTGAAATCGAAAGGGTCTAATGATATAATGATTTTGGTACGATGCGCATGGGTATTACAAAGTTTATGTGTATTTGAAACAGGTAATGGAGCTTGGTGCGTTATCATCTTATTTTGTGGAAGACTAAAATCAGTAAA
>JAHPZR010045149.1:10000-22226 GCA_019787425.1 Platygyra sinensis | reverse complement strand
ATTTGACGCGGAGAATCAACAATTTTTATAGCCCAATATTTTTTTCAAACGCCAAGTTTAGCCGCCGTTCACAATTTGTTCATTGTTCACACTAATTCGTCGCGAAAACGAAGCTTCAAACCTTGTTTGTTGGTTGTCTCATAATAATTAGTACACCAATGTGAGGCTAAGCCTGCACATTAAAGAGTATTATGGTACTTTTAGAAAAGGCCACAAACCTTCTTGCCTGGTCTTGGTCCCAGGACATCCCGTCCTCTCTTTACCAGCTTGGACTCGATGAAACTGAGAGTCTTTTCAGAACTTGTGTAAGCTGAGAAATGCATGGAATTAAAAACGACCTCAGCAGCACTCATTTCTTCCTTCACACCGTCACCTGATGTGATCTCTATAATACTGTCCACCAAGTTTTTCTTGCCGGCTCGAAAAACCGCGCCCAGGATAGTCCCCGTTCCAGTGCCAGTCCCCCCCGCTTGGGACAGCCGAACTAACGTGTCCTGGATCAAGGCACTTTTGCCTGTACCGGTTTCTCCGGTTAGTAAAACCGGTTGGCCGTTCAACGCCATCAACGAGATCAGAAAAGCGTAACGCACCGTGTCAACGGTTGGGACAAGGGAACGATCCACTTCTATTTGGTTTTTTAGTGGCGGTGGATCGTCAAGCGCATTGAGACTATCCGAAATGGCAAACTGACTTGATACCGCTTTAGCAATAAGTGCCCGCGTAGAGGGAACTAAATTACTCCACAGTGCAAAATGCCCACTCTCCATGTCGATGTAGTAGTTGGCAATGCTGTCGTTCCCGGGGGGTAATTTCACCCCTATCGGGGCGTCGATTTCAAACAGGTCACGAACTAAATTGTCAAATAATTGCCACACCGGGGGGTTCTCTTTCGCTGACCTGCTCTTATCTTCATCATCTTCAGTGAAACTTTGAGGGTGAAGATTCCCACCAAACGCCCACGTGTACGCGAACACAAAGATCTTTCCCAGAAAGCTCGGAAGCTGCGTAGGATTGCGCTGGATGTATGATAATGTGCGTGAAGGGACCTCATGTTCGGAGTCGTCGATAAATGTCACAGTTTTAGACGAAGTCGTTTCCGAAATTTCTCCGCCATCTTCGGCAGCGTTCGGAGCTCCACCGACGGTGAATCCCCCTTGACTATTAATAATTTCTACAAAGCCGCTTATGATGTTGCACAGAGTGGAGACGATGCTGAGATCTGGTGCAGTGATGTGCTGGAGCTTGGTGTGAGTAGACATGAAGCGAAGTCCCAAGTCAATGCTGTGTTCAAACAGCTGGAGAAGATGGTCAAATGCTTCTGAAGGCAACTATCCGAAAAACAACAACAGAACATTCAGTGACTCTTGATGCTTAATACAAAATATTTATAAATCAAGGTGATTAATGATTGCGATTGCAAAATCTCTCTGCTTGTTTGGGGCAATAGAGTGTGTGCACGTGACGTCATCAAATTTTCAAATCCAAAACTTAAGAGCCGCTGAAGGGTTTATTCTCATCAGGCATAAGAGATACTAAATGTATATCTGTTAACAACTTTCTAACTCAATAGCGTCCTTTGTCTGGAAACCAGCGCATTTTGAATTTCGCAATTAACGCGGTGCGTGACAAACGCTAAGATCGCGTTAGTCGAAAAAATGTCTCGTTAGTTTTAGTCACTTGTCTCGTGATTTTAACCATGTGTAAATGTCTTTCGGTTTGCTTCAGATAATTAGTCAACTAGAGAGCCAAATTAAGTTCCAGATGTTTACAGGAAGTTCAAGATGTGTTGCAGTTCTTCGTACCTTTGTCTGCTCCTTTAGCCTTTGAATCCAAGTTTTTACAAAGGGCCGCCATCCGAGATCTTTAGGATCCTATGGACAAATTAAAACAGCCATGGACTACAGAATAACGAACATTAAAGAAGCAACGTCGCGGTATTTTGAGTTATTTTGACCAAGTCCAAATTTAGATTTATATTCAGAAGAGAACCTGGAGATATTAATTCACTAAGATAGAAAAACACCAAAGAGAAAATAATAAATCATAAAGGAACAAGGATGGTTAAGGATGGGGAAGATAAACACGGATTACAAGAGACGCACTTGAAAAATTTACGCTAGAGTTTTCAAGATGGGCAAAAATGATCTAACTCCTTTAAAATACCAGGAACATAAATGGAGACGTCTTACAGGAACAAGAACAAATCCATTTGATTTTCGACGACAAATTCTTGTGGTAAAAATTGATTGAATCTGAGAGCCACGGATCGTATCGAGGGAGACACGGAAGCCTGAAAACTAGAAATCTGACCGAAGAGGAAACTGGTATAAGTAAAGCCAAATTAAGCTCGGCCTGCCTACAGCCTCGTCCAATTTCGGATGTCCACGGAATTTCTTTCGTCCAGTTATTTCCAAATTGAATAAGTATGGTTCTCTTACTGATTTATCACGTCGCGTATGGAGCTGTCCAAATTACTTGTTAATTAAGAATTAATTTGGGCAGCTTGCACAAAATATTCCAAAATTTGTGCGCATGCTTGTATACTTTAAACTACCACTTATAATCCCTCCCGCTTAAAAGCTCCTCCGGCTATATGCCCATCTACCTTTAAACCAAATATTACTTCCGATAATAAGACTCCTCGGATATAATTTCCATTCTAGTCTAACATGATATGAATTTAATTTATTATGATAAAAAAACCGTCGTATTTCGAACAACACCGCAGTAGCTCATTTTGATACTATGTTTAAATTCCGCATTATCCCCTCTTTCCCTCCCCCGCAGATAAAATCCCCCTGCCCATGAGCCCAAAGAACGTCTCCGTGAGAGGCTAATCCATAACCCCTTAAGAAGCAATGGCGTGACTCGCTGGAGTGTATGAGTGCGTTACATCAAACCTTACCATATACACCATTCCACAGCGACTGACAGTCGCTGGAGAAGCCATAGCGAGATTGTCAACCTCAAACAGAATCCGCATTCCGTGACCCATTCCTATCCGCTCCCCATTGGCGAGGCACAACACCTGTCACGCAAAGAGGAACACACTATAACGCCATTCGATGTCACGCACGTCACATGTCACACTTTTATAGGAGCTTTTCATAATCAATTCAGTCATGTTCGGAGTCCTTAAAATTTGCTGAGAATTGAGGAAAACGGTTAAACCTCTGGAAAACTTAACTTATCAAACTTGAAAAATTTGAAAGTGGTAAAACGAGTTTGACACTTTTCCACATCACCCATGATGAATCAGTGCACGTAGTCTCCATGAGTTACCGATGTGAACATAATTTCCACACACAAACGTCGTCCTCATTCATAGGCCTAGCTGGACAAAGGCACTAACAGTTCAGTGTCTGCCTAAGAACACAAAACAATGACATCGGTAGGGGCTAGAAACCAGACCGTGCATGACGCGTATCATTAGGCCATCGCGCCAAGTAGCTAGACATTTTAGGCTTTGTTCACAATTGATGCACGAGCACAGTGCCGCGTACGATTCGCACTGGGTACGAATGTGAACAGACCAGTGAACCTGTGCCCTGGTACAATAAACGGTACTTGGGCACTTAGAGCAGTGTCTGAACGCAACACTATTTCATGTTCAGTGTCCAGGCACCAGCACTCAGGCACAAAGTGTGAACACAGCGTAATTACTTTCACTTAATTTCAGCCGTTTATTTCTTATTTCTTTTTTCTTTGAAAAGGACTATCCTGACAGTTCAAACCTTGGTATCATCTAAAACAGTGTTGAGATTCTCAATCCAAAGTGTGTCAACAGGACCATCCAACACAATCCAGTTCCATGACACTGGTGTCTCCTGCCTGTTGTTACCAATGGCTTCTTCCATCACAGTGGCTGATTCAACTACAGAATAGACGGGAACATAATTTACAGTGAGAACAGCTTGTGAAAGTACTGCTCAATAGCTTACGTTTGAATGGTGACACTCTAAGGTTTCACTCACAGACTCAAAAGTTAGAACCACCTTGTAGAGCATAATAAACAGTACCACAAGAAAGTACTGCCCAATAGCTTTCATTTGAATGGTCGCACACTGGAGTTTTATCCACGAATGAAATTTGAAACAAGCTGATCTCACCTCCAAGTACAACTAAACAAAAACTAAATTCATCACAAAACAAATAATCCGTATAAGGTCTCACGTTCATTGCTGTCCTCCAAACTGAGAGCTGACCCACTGGTCACAATAGACTTGGCTGATGAAGACCTCGACAGCCTGATGGGCGAGGCAGGTGCGGGTGTGGTTGACTGTTTCCGTCTCGCTCCTTGTATGGTACCTCTGCTAGTCTTGGCATATTTACGGTATATCTGGGACAACAGACCGTCCGTCCACTCCATAGTGGTCGGATTCACTTCACCATACAGCTCTCCCACTGTCACACATTTGGGGTTCAAGGTGGACACATGGACCAAGCCGCGCTTAACTTTGGTGCCTCTCTGTGTTAAGTGAAAACAATAATCAATTCATTCCTTGGCACCGTTTCCACAGACTTGAAGTTAGAGCCACCTTGTACAGTAGCACATGAAATTACTGCTCAAAATCTTTCTGGGTCATTGTGAATGGTGGCACAAGGGTTTCATCCACATACTTAAAAGTTAGAACCACCTTGTACAGCACAATAAACAGTACTACATAAAAGTACTGCTCAATAGCTTTCATTTGAATGGTCACACACTAGGGTTTCATCCATTTTAAGTCTCTTTTGGAGATTGAAAGGCAGAAGAAACGTAAAAATTTTCCAATTTTAACCCGAAAACCTCGGAGCCATGTCAGAATAATTACTCATATACCGAACGTGGCCTATTGAACATTACTTTTCACGCTCAAGTGACTTAACACCATTCTACAGAAGCAAATTTACAGGGGTTAACATTCTTACCGTGAAAGACACCGAAGTCTTTAACGACCCATTCTCCTCAGGGTATTCCCCAGTCCCTAACGGTTGCTGTTGTTCACGCGCTTGAATGGTTGGCAGGACGACAAGCGCGCGCTTTAGAATCTGACGCGTGGTGGTTTTGCCGCCACCAGTCGGTCCCACAAGCATGACACCGTGACGAACTTGTAACGTACTGTTCAGTTGGATTACCTTGTCGATCTGTGTGGGCCAATACTGAATGGACAACTCGCCTAAAGCAGCCTTGGCAGCTTTCTGTATGTTAAAAAAAGTTTAAATTAATAATATCCAACTCGAACGCAATAATAATTTATCACGTTAACTCAGAGGTCATAACTGTGACAGTTCAATTCCTGTTGGAGAAACTCTGAACTTTGTGGCTAAAAACGCATAGTGTGAATGGTAGGCCTAACCGTAGAAATAAAGCTACGTTTTCAATTTCTTCAGCTTAATGTGGATAGGGACCGATAAACATTCGCATGTCGCATTCCTTATCCTACCAAGCTAAACACACAGATGACTCCCAGGAACTCCAGCTCCCGATAACTGGAACCTTCTAAATTCCCTTAAAGGTTCTTTTCGGAGTCACCAACAATCATAACATTTCTTTCACACATCACACTGTGTTCACCTTGAGTAACTTGTTATCAGGAGCGAGTGGATCCATGCCAGGAAACAAGTCAGCTAAAATCCTGGTAAACAGCGGCAGGTCCTCGGCTACAAACTTTGGAATGTTAGCATCCTTGACCGCATTTATGATCAGGTGTGATTCCTCTTCTTCTAGCGACTCAGACTCCATGTTGAGACTAGTGACACGAGCACACAGAGAGCAAAACACAACAATTATGACACAAAGTGCTCATTAATGGAGCGCGTCACTGTGCATCTTACAAAGTTTAGCCTAAATTTTTCATGTCCGTCGTTTGTAATCCGTGTTAATCTTCTCCATCCTTAACCGTCCTTGTTCCATAATGGTTAATTAGTATATACCACACAAGTGAATAGTGCTTTTCGCGCGCGCTGATTGGCTAGCTCGGAGGTGATTAGCCAAGTACTATTCACCTCCGAGCAGCCGAAGAAAAACAAAATGGCTTTTTTCGGTATATTGTCACAAATAGAGTTACTCGTTGGGCCGCTAGTTATTCAGCTTGTGTGGTATATACTAAAACAATTACCTACACTTCGGTGAATAATTGTTAATTATTATTTTTTGTGTGTTTTTCTATCTTAGTAAAGTACTATTTTCAGGTTTCCTTCAATTTCAAGGTAATCTTGTATGTTGGCAACATAACTCCAAATACCATGATTGAGCTCCATTAAAGTAACTTGTGGATTGCATAGAAACTTCTGATAAATTGTAAGCTTAGTAAACCATAGGGAATAGAAAACAAAGGTATAAAAGCGACAAACTAATAAAAGTCGGATATACATTTTGCAAACTCAATAATTCAAATTCTCAAGGTTAAGTTTCGATTGAGATGAACACTATTTCATCACAGTTACACCTCGAATTTTGTCAAAATGCTCCGTTAAGCATCGGCGTTTTAACTCTCTTCTCGCTGTTTGGATATGTGATAAAATACTTTCTCTCGTGTTTGAGGGGTTACACATTGGTCCAAAATTCCACCTTTTAATCCCTTTTGGCCTTAGTGAGGATGTTACCGTCCTTGCTAAGGGATAAAACACGCGCTACGAACTTATATTCTTCACCTTCTTCGCGTATATTATAATATCACCAAGTGACCAGCTCCCAGTTGGCTTGATAGCTCAGTTGGTTGAGCCAGTAGCCACGCAGCTCTTCGGAACCTCTAATTTTATTTGCTCCCGGACTCATCCACCTCTATTGTTTTCAGGACCAGGGCCATTGTTTCTGTTGTTTATTCTATTGTTTTCTCGGCCAATCCTGTTAAACCTTACGAGAGGTGCGTGGCGCCTCGGTTGAGCACTGTACCCTTATCGCAGAGGTCATGGGTTCGAATCGAGTTCAGGCCTGAATTTTTTTCAGGCTTTAATTTCACAGAAAACTTAAGTTGTCTTCACAACTGCAATGATCAATCAAATCTTCTACGCAGTTCAAATGCATGGACTTTCATCTATTCACTTGTAAACAGTTGTAAGCCTTCACTGCTTTAAGCATAAGAAGGAACCATTTCTTAGTATTCCTATTTTGCAAAACACAATTACCTTGCAGCCCTCCTGCGCTGTCCAGCCATGAGAAGAACCGATTTGATGGCGCGAAGTCCAAAGTCATAGTGATCCTGAATACAAAGAAGAAGATGAGGATCAGTTTCACTTGCACTGTAACACGTATATTTTTTTGTTTTTATACTGCTTTCGTGTGGTACTGTTATTGTGTGTGCTACTGAGCAGTACTTTCATGCGGTACTGTTAATTATGTTGTACAACGTGCATGGTTCTAACTTTTATGCCTGTGAATGAAACCCTAGTGTGTGACCATTGAAATGAAAGCTATTGAGAGGTACTTTCATGTGGTACTGTTCACTACGCTGCACGAGGTAAGTGTTTTTCACTTTTTCCTCTGGGTAAAAGCCCAAGTGTGTGACCATTCAAACTATAGTCCTTGTGGAAATGACTAAAAATGATAGTCTGGCAAATTCACACTGTCAGATCAAAAGGTACCCTGCGAGTTATTGTCAAAATGCACCTGTTGAGAGAGCTGTTTACTCGCCAGCTGATAAGATTGACAACTTTTCTTGATAACAATGCAGCTGTAGTGAATCCCTCGGAGAACAGGATGATCTCGGCGATTAGTGCATAATCAGGCACCATCATGGCCACAGGACGGAACAAGGATTTCAAATTGTCAGGGAGTTCAACTCGACCTGCATAACTGGTAACATAAAAACAGAGTTCAATCCATTAAATCCTCTTCACATGTAACATGTAACAAGTATGTTACATGAGGTGGTTTCGTAGCTAAACATTACATGTCAGTCACCCTTGCAATATCCTCCTTGGAAAGACTAGTCTCTTTCTTAAAGGAACTATGTTACGGAGTTCACTTGTGTCCAAGATTGAACGCTCGTATTGTTTAATAAGGAACTTCATATTTCGCAGGGTTATTTGACTTTTTCATATTACGTCATATGTGACAGAATGTGTGTGTTTTGGTGACTTTTACCAATGAGGACACCTTGTGATGCTTATCATAAGGAATTTGAATCTCGTTAGCGTTCAATCCTGAACATACCTGTCGATTTAGCCAAATTTAGACATACATAAGAATATGGCAACCAAATACGGTGAAATATAAAAATAACCACTTGAAACAGCGATGGAACATTTCAAAAACACAATGGATACAAAGGAAGGTACGGATGGACAGAAATTGAAAAAGATTCAAATGGGTTGCCATATGCGTTTATGAAAAACTGTTGGGCTGAGCAGTTTACAAAGTTGTTCTCGTTTGTCATCTTTTAAGATGATTTAAAAATCATATTTGTTTGCAATGAAGCTATTGTTTTGTCATTTTGATTCACAGAAGGAAATGCTTCTTAACATAAGTTTTACAGAGTATTTAGCAAAATTTAATAAAATAGACTAAACTCAGCCATGACAGAGTCCCTTCAACGTTGCCTACCCAGGGTTCATTGTTATGAATGTTCCACAGAAGCAAATGCTTCCTAACATAAGTTTCACAGAGTGTGTAGCAAAAATTAATAACACGTTGCTTCAACGTTGCTTACCCCGGGTTCATTGTAATGAAAGTTCCACAGTTGGCATTCAACTTGATGTCTCGTCCTTCAAACAAAAACCTAAACAAAACCAATCACATTTTATTACAAGAAACACGACAAGCAATTGAGTAATCTGTCAAAAGACAAGATAATACGGGCAAAAGACGTTCAAGATGTACACAGCTGAGACCACAGTTACAGGGAATTTCAAAACATCTTGAATTTTGTCATAATACTCCGCTAAACATCGTCTTTTCAACTCTCTTCCTGCAACTAGCATATGTGATGAAATACCATCTCTAACTTCACGGGAGGCGTGATTTTTTTTTTTTACAAAAATAAAGGGAATTGAAAGCTCTATCTCACCTAGTTACACCGTTATCTTTTGCTGTTTTAATGGAATGTAGCTGCTGAGCAATGACTGATAACACTTCAACATCAATACGATTGAACTCATCAAAACAGAACCACGAACCAGACTGAGCTAAACCTGAGAAAAACTTGCCCATCATCTGTTACAGAAATAAACAGTTAGTGATTAGAATTAGTAAATAGTTAGGATTTTCTTTAC
Source organism: Platygyra sinensis (assembly GCA_019787425.1). Classification (NCBI taxonomy): domain Eukaryota; kingdom Metazoa; phylum Cnidaria; class Anthozoa; order Scleractinia; family Merulinidae; genus Platygyra; species Platygyra sinensis. The sequence goes on along the minus strand of JAHPZR010045149.1, from coordinate 13,031 downwards.
AGTTTGTAGCCTGCATTAAGACTTCACACTGACTTGCTGATTTATACTGTTTAAAAATGGTTGGTTGTTGTTCAACGTAGGGAGAATACAGCGGTCTATCCACGGAAGTTTTTGTTTCGTCCAGCGCACGAGCAAAGCGAGCACGTTCGAAAGCGAACAGAGAGCTCGGGAGCGACTGGAAAGCCCCACTCATCCCTACCCCCTTATGTTTTGGCTCGTCCATATCCCAATATTTTGCTAAGTCTGGGATCTCGACGAGCAATGGAATGATTGTGAAGTCATTTCAGGACTTCAAGCTTCGCCAAGAAATGGTACAAAAGTGCGTTGTTTACAAGAAAATAAGAAAATGTCGGAGAAATCTGTTTTCCCCGAAACTTAAAGTCCCGAAATGACGTCACAATCATTCCCAGTCTCCTGATTTTGGTCTCGCGGTTTTGTACACCACCGGAAGTGAAATTTCCCGTTTATAGTACATCAAAACACGGGAAGAAAAATCGCTGTCGAATATATATTTTTTGCTATATTTATCAGAATATTGCAGAGATTTTATTGAGCAATAAAAAAATGTCATATACACTTTGCGAATACAGCTGATTATGAAGTGTATTGTCGTTCGTCTCAGAATGAGGTCACAAAACATGTAAATCCTAAGGTTGCCATAAACATGTGAAGTGCCACCTGATATTTGTTCAATTGTTATTATGATTTCGAAAAAGACTGAACTAACATTAGCATTTATTTACAGAAACATGACAATTACAACCTGGTAAAATTGATTGTACCTTTGGCAAAGAAGACAAAAATATTTATGGTATGATATCATAGTTCTGAGCACTTGCTAAAAGTGCTCAATTCTTTTACAATAAGATAACAAGAATTATTTAAAACCTCTGAACACTTTACGAACCTAACTGGAACTTTTATTGCATCCTTCAGCAAGCAAATCTGGCGAGTTTTGGTTGAGCCATAGTCCCCTTCGCAGCCGTTTTTTTGAGACGTCACGCAACGCTTGGGAGCGTTGCGTGACATCCCAAAAAACAGCTGTAAAGGAGACCAATTGAGCCATGGTACGTAGGCAAAATGCACATTTGTGTATATCCGGTAAAATGAAAAAACAAATGCTAAAATATTGCTTGTTAAGTGCAAGTTAATCAGTGACAGATCACAAACATAAGTAATAACTGTACAGTTTTTGTCACCTTGTAATCAAGACCTTCTGAGCAGTTGAACACAAGACACTGCTTGCCCATAGCCTAAGAGACGATACAAAACAGGTATTTTGTTTAGCATGAAAAGGAGGACTGCAAAAATAACCACTTCAATCTCAGCTACATAAACTTTGTAAAGCAACTATAAAAGACCTATTTTATGCGTATTATTTTGCTATCAACCCCTTACCAACACTAGATTGATCATGGACAGAATAAGCCGTCCAGCATTTTCTTCTTAACAGAGAATTACACAAAAAGAGCTATTTTTCCTATCAACACCTTACCTTTGCAAGATCTTTGACAGTCTCTGTTTTGCCTGTACCCGCAGGTCCTAAAGGAGCACCATTCAGATGAAGATTGAGTGCCCCAGTCAGAGTCAAATAACATCGGTCTGTCAACGGAGTGATCACAAGTCTTGGAGAACATCCGAGGTATTCATAGCCATATTCAAACAAGGCATTGCTGTGACGGACCATGCATGAATGGCGATCATCGTTCCATCATAGCGCAGTTGCCTGCAGAAGAAACAGAACGTCATGGTTAATATCAGTCAAAGGAATTTGACCAGAATTGGCCCCTGACTTGTCTGTACAGACAAGACAGGGACGGTCTTGGATAAAATCCCAGTGTGTGACCATTCCAAAGAAACTATTTAGAAGTACTTTCATGTGGTACTGTCTATTATGCTGTTCAAGGTGGTCCTAACATTGTTTGTGGATAAAATCCTAGAGTGTGACCATTCAAATGAAAGCTATTGAGCCGTACTTTCGTGTGGTACTGTTTATTATGCTGTACAAGGTCGTTCTAACTTTTAAGTCTGTGGATGAAACCCTAGTGTGTGACCATTTAAATGAAAGCTATTGAGCAGTACTTTCATGTGGTACTGAGGGGGGCGTAAGGGTTTGCGGTTGATGCGGTTTTTTCGTTATTTTTGGTGCGGTTTTGCGGTAATTTTTATTTTAATTCGCGGTATTGCGGTTTTAAAACACGAAGCGGTTTGCGGTTATTACAATCTTTAGGGCGCGGTTTTCGGTGAAAAAAAGTGTCTGCGGTGATGACACTCTTTAGAACGGTCAGCATCCGGTTGTTTTGCAGCGTGAGATAAATGTTTTGTTTTACAACGCATCAGGGTTTATTATATCAGTTTACAATTTAACTCACTGGTTTGCAATTACGGCCTTTTCCAGTTAATACTTAACCGTTTGGCCAATCGTACAGCTGTACAGCCTCTTGTTCTCGTTGCTTTGATTTAATGACAATGTCGACAATGGCAAACTCAGGTCGTCGAGGTCGCAACTGAAAGCGAAGCGAAGAGGACGTGCGTGCGGTTTCGGTATTCGGGAAAAATCTGATGCGGGTTTGCGGTTTTTTGGCGTATTTCTGTGCGGTTTTGCGGTTTTCGGGCCCCCCTTACGCTCCCTCGGTACTGTTTATTATGCTGTTCAAAGTGGTTCTAACTTTTAAGTCTGGTGATGAAACCCTAGTGTGTGTGCAACCATTCAAATGAAAGCTATTGAGCAGTACTTTCATGTGGTACTGTTTATTATGCTGTTCAAAGTGGTTCTAACTTTTAAGTCTGGTGATGAAACCCTAGTGTGTGACCATTCATAAATACTGGTGTGTGATTAATGAGGACGAACTATGGAGGAGTAAATTCACGTGGTACTCTGTTATATTTTGAGATTTTGGTTTAACTCAATTTGACTCGTTCTATTAACAAAATTACCTGGTCCACTGGAAATCCTCCATCTGATAAACCTGATTAGTAATCATGGAATCCAGGACATCTCGGGCATGTACGTCAATTGTTAACAAGGCCT
>JAHPZR010045149.1:0-5000 GCA_019787425.1 Platygyra sinensis | reverse complement strand
ACAGTATGGATCGTGTCTCTGTGATGCGCAAATTAACTATGAAATGGTATCTTAAGCGCATGTGCACTAGCTGACTGTGTCCCCTTTAGTCTGAACATAATCCAAGAGGAGTTTCGGTTTGATTGTCCTGTCTGTTTAAATACACAACGAAAATTATGTGCGTTTTTAGCATTTAAAGTTCTTGTATATTTTTTTCTTTTCCTTACATACTCCTAACCGCAGTAAGGACTGAGTTCAGCTTATATTGGCTGACGAAATGCGACACAAGTAGTCTGTAATAAACCAGTATAAGTACTGGTATTATGATACTGACCAACTCTGTGTTAGTAGTTATGGGATGTGCATGGGTTTCATGATAACGTAGTCCACTTACCAGCAGCTGTTGAAGCTCTCAGTGCATTTGGTTTATCAACAGTCCTTCTCATAATGTCTTTCCATGATTTGTCGACTTGAGCAAACAGTCGAGCTTCATTTGGTAGTTGCCTATTTAAAGCAAACGCCATTTAATTTAAACTGACGTCACACGTACAAGTGAAACAACATTGTGTACGACTGTGTTGTCAGCATCTCTGCTCAGTGAACAATAGAGTGGTTTCATCTTGAATTTCAAAAAGGAATTTCGTGCCACGCTTTCATCCAATCAGAAGTCAAACGCAATCATGACGCGGTCGCACACGTCTTCCTGCGCTTTCTGTCAGTTACATGAAATTACTTCGAATTTTGATTTGTCACTGGATTGTCTCTGCCTCTGTGATTGGCTAAATTGATGACTTTGGTTTTGGTTCTTCGACAATCAATTGAAAACCACTCTGTATAGCGCAAGCAACGTGACCTTCAGGACAGACTAACCTTAAAATTATATCTTCGTTATTTTAATGAAAAATTAACACCACCTCTATTCCTCAACTCTAAGGGGACAGATTGCACAGTTTGTTTTCAGCGTGAGTTCATCATTGATTCGGCAAAGGAGAGTAGCTTTACAACCTCTTTTCCAATCTCTGAGGGAAAAGACCTGAGATTGGTATTTTCCATCATTTTATTCTAGCCAAGATTTTAGTTTCATGATCTTTAAAGACCACTCCAAAAATATCAATGTTTCACCTTTGAATGTCAGCTGCTGAAAAGATGGTTTCAAGGTAAAGCCAGTTTCGCTGACAAAGAAGCCATTCATCCAATGTTCTTGCAAACAGTTTTAGTTTTCTGTCCCAATCCTCAACCAAAGCCTTCAAAAAAAACCAGCCAATACTCTTAACAGACTGAAAAAGAATACGGTAAACTACAGTGCACGAATTTTAGCAAAAAACAGAAAAAATTCACTTCCTTCACCAAACCGTTGACTTTACCCCTTTGAAGGGTTTGATAACTCCTGACCGATCATCAAACTCTTTGTTGCGTAAATATCTTAATCATCTTGCTGACACCCCTATCACCGGTTTAAGCCCACAAATAATTAACAATTATTCTTTGAAATCGAGGTAAATATTCTGCCACTATTCACCGAGATTGAGAAGAATAATTATTGTTTTAGTATATACACAGGAAGTGATCTCAACTACATTTCAGAAAGAAACCATTAAAAATCGATTTAATTGACCTCTCAATTCATGCGTGGAAAACGTGCAAGCGGTACAAAGCATACGCGAATTCGCGAAACTATTTACAGAATCTTTGAACATGGAAAATCTATAGTTAATCTTCAAAAAAAACCTCGTGACAGTCTAGAATAATGGTCCTTAAACACTGTTCAAATCAGTGCGAATCAAAAGTATGCTTTATTCAAAAGTATGCTTTATTTTCATTTGGCTTACACATTATTCACTCGGTAGCGGGTGAATAATGCTCATTAGCCAGAGATAGCGAACCAATCAGATTGCTTAAAACACCAAGATCACCGAGTGTGTATATACTAAGATATTTTATACCTTGATTGGCGTGACAAAGCGTGACCCTCTGATGTTGGAAAGCGTGACCTGGCTCTCTTCCACGGATGTTATGATATCATCAGCTCCTGTGATGATGGCAATGTCACGGCTAGGATGTGCAGATAACTGGAAATCTGTATGATTCCAAAAGTCCATCACCTGGAAGACGAAACACAAAGGAGCAAGTTCGCTAAACGTATGAAATGAGCTGAACAAATTAACATGAAGAGTCGAGCGTGCACGTTTTCGTATAAATTCATAAATTTTCATTAACTTTCATCCTTGTAAACGTTTCTTGTTCGTTTGCTCTACTTGTGTCACGGACGGCAAAACCAAAGCATCATTGCTGGGTAATGAGTTATGCTTTATAAGAGTTACAACTGTTTCGACAAAGGTTGTCCCATAAAAGTGTGAAAGCTTATGCGACAATGCCGATTGGCATTATGAGTAGTAAGCGTTGGGCTTAGCTTGATTGAGGTTTAAGGTGATTTAGCAACAAGGAAGGAGAAAGCATGAATACATGTGTTTCTGCTGTTTCCTTCCACCACGCTGAAACACCTAGGTTTCACTCAAGCACCGTGAAGGCCCGTTTACACGTGCGATTTTTGTCGCGCTAAAGTTGCAACAAGTTTCAAACATGTTCGAAACCCCTGCGATATCCGGCGACAAATCGCACTGAAAACCGCACCTGGTTTACACGTGCGATTTTGAAGTTACAACTTAAGCGCAACAAAAATCGCACGTGTGAACGGGCCTTAAAAACACCATTACCCATAATAACTTTAGACATTGTCGCGTGAGTTTTTCCCCGTATGTAAGACTACCTTTCTCGAAACAGCTGTATACTTGCAGCTGAACTTCCGTACACTCCTGTACACAGTCTACATATATAACTCGATCAACAGATGCTTTACTTTACCTTTTGCAGCATTTGTTCCAGAGTTGCTTCATTGCTGGCCTGGGATGAGATGTCTAAAATTTTCTCCTTGTGTTGAAAAACCTGAAAATATAATCCCGACATTTTTAACGCTAATACTGCAGCACCAATCATGATAAAAAGTATTACAAGTTACAATACGATTAAAGAAAATAAAATATGCTATCACAAGGCTAAAAATGTAAAATTCAAAAGTAGACACCGAACGTTTGGACTTTTTCAAATAAAAATGTCTTAAGCTGTCTTTTAAATGAGTTTGAGTCCTGTGTTAAAGCCATCTGAATGTTTCGGAAGCTTGTTCCACGTTTATGGCCCAGCTTAGCCAAATGTACGATCACCAAATGTATTAAACTTTGTTGGAGGAATTTCCAACAAAGGAAGATCATTTGATCGCAGAGAGCTTCTAGAAGATGAGTTTTTGACGCAACGGCATTATGACTTCCAGGTCCCTTAGGAGCCATGTTTTCCAAAGAGCATGACAAGCACCAGTGTAGAAGCTTTAACCTACAGCTCTGACTCCCTCTGTCAGTCTGAAGATAGCGATATTATTTCTCTATACTGTTTTATATCGATTTCTGTAAAGTTGGTTATGAGAATCTCATGACGCATCAGTGCAAAGTCATCCAGATAAAATGTATCTTGATCCACCCGATCTGTGTACTTTACAACATTGTTTTTGATTGAAAAAAAAGTGCAATCAGGCACTAATCACCTTTAAGGTGGTAAATTTCTAAAGAAATTGTGATGCTGCGTTGGTGGAGAGTGTTACAAGATGATTAAGTTTTATCAATAAAACCAAATTATCTACTAATCACCTTTAGTTGCAGAAGATGTCCCAGCGTGAAATATTTATCGCGGACTATCCGGGTTCCAATAACATTTTGTATCGCCTCCCAGTGTCTTGTTCTCAGTGCAGCATTTCTCAGGCTCGTTATAACAGGCATGCCCTGTTTAAAGCTCATCACCTTCTGCTTCAGTCTTGGAACAACCTTGTTGGGTGGAAGACCTGAAAAAGAACAAATGCCAACAGCCTTTTCAGTTCTAAGCCAGAAGGCTGTCATCTGTGTTACAGTAACTCTCTCAACAACAGCCACCCTGCAGACAGAGTTTACTGGCCATTGTAAGGTTAACATTGCGGAAATGTGAAAATGTGAGAGCATTGGGGCGAGTTTCTTACATTGATTAGATTGAAATTTCAACATTTCAACTGAAATCTTAATGAATGGAAAGCTACCCAGCCAAGTTTAAGAGTTTTTAGCGGAAAATTGTTCAAATGGGAGCCCTGCAAAAGTTGCAAAATTCCATACAAACCCTTTCTGCAATAGCCCATTGTTGGGGGTTAAAATAACAGCAAACCTCTCGACTGAGATGGGCCGTTAGTAGAGGTTCAGTTGTACTTCAGTCTTGATGGTATCCAATTAAAAAAAAAAATTATTATATGAGATAAAAAGCTTTCCATACACGCGAAAAATCCAGAAACTAAAGAATAGACAGCTGTGATCAGTGATGGTTTGGCTGAAGTGTAATTCTCCTATTTTACGAGAATTTCATAACAGCATGGAAGTTCTTTGACAAACTTCTACAGATGACCAATGTGTTTCCACTTCTGGTTCTTCTACCATGTCCAGAAAAATGGCCTACAACATTCCAGTCTTTTCCAGTCACTAAGAACTCTGTAAATGCCATCACTACTGTACCTTTCTCCAGTAAGAATACCGTCTGGATAAACCTTGTGACATCTTGTTGTACTGCATCAATCTTCAGAGTCTCAAAGGGTGTGGCCTCCCACTGATCGACCAATCCCTGCCATTCTTGAAGGGATTCCCATAAAAGGCATCTTAGTGTCAAGTCCTTTTCAACTTCTGTCACCTCAGACTGTAATGAGGAGGCCTGGGGACTTGAATGGCCTGGCTTGCTAAGCATAGCAACCCTATTAGCAGACACAACAAAAGAACGAACACTAATGACGCTTTTAATATGCAAGTATCCAGCTATTCTGTTAGTCCAATTGCCAGCCTCCACCTAACAAATGAATATCATAACAACAAATGTGGTGTGGGGCAAGGAGTGCAGGAATGCAAAACAGCGCAAAATAAAGCAAGCCTGACATTACATCACAATTAATGATACAGATTAATTCT
>JAHPZR010045147.1:0-51164 GCA_019787425.1 Platygyra sinensis | reverse complement strand
TGTCACTCCAGGTATTCACCCGCCTGAAGCGTTACACACAAACACCCAGAGTTAATCCAGAGGCAGTTGGTAGGATTTTCCAGTGGCGTGGTAAGTCCATGTGTCAGTGGGTTCTGGCCGTTTGGAGAATTTACGCGGAGGTGTACAAGATTCGTTCCAACCCAAACAGACAGCGACTGCGAAGAGGCGCAGGGTTTGCTCTTGCCATCGCCCAAGAGAACTTGCAACAAAAGCACGGTATGAAATGAGCGATGGTGACATCGGGTCGCAGTTGTAATCGCAATGTAAGCAATTGGAAAATTTTATCTGCTTTCAAAAAGTGCATAACCAAAACTCTACAAGAGTGCTTACAATAGCATTCCTGACTGCCCTGGGACCTACCAACTGGGTTGTCGTACCAAACAGCATTCAACTCACCCCTCCTCCTATTTGGTTGAAGATACCGTCGACCCCCAAATCTTAATATCAAATTCGTAATTCATATCCAACCAGGGACCCCCCCCCCCCAACCCCCCCCCCCCCCAGCCCCCTCTATCCCTATAAAACCATGAACGGTAACCTTATATGTTGACTCTATTTGGACAACAGAAAGAAAACACTTGAATGTAAACAACATAAAGTCATAGGATACGTTTTAAAAGCACAAATAGGAGAATTTTGAGGTTGATATTGTACCTCTTGACAGTCAAGCCTTCTGAAGATCCAATGAGCAACTTCAGTTTACTTCCAACAACAATACGATGACAGTGTAGCGGGGGCAAGGCTTGAGGACTGAAAACAGAAGAAGGAGGCTTACGATTATAAGGCTGCAGAGGGCTTCAGTGCGGACAAGCAGCTTTGGCAGGAGGGCAGGTATGGTACAGGACTAGTCGGCGAACTGTTTCTGCGTGGTTTGAACCTATGGTTACCAATGTAAACAGAATTACTTTACTTTGGAAAAGTAACTAGGTTTGTTCTCATGGCAAAGTGAACTGGTGAAAAAAAAAACAGGCCCTTGCTTTCTATTAAAGGCCTGCCCCTTAGAAGAAAAAATACCTCAGAGCAGTACAATGGGTTCTTATACGTATTTTGTTTTTTCAACAGGTTCGCTGGAGCAAGTCAGTGAACTCTCAAGAAGAGAGATGCGCAAGGTCTGATAGGTGACACTCTGGTATCATCAGCTGCCGTGGCGGTATTCTTGGAGCCTTTCACGTCGTCTTACGTCGCGCGTCTACTCTCGCAGTGGCTGCAGCTGTGTAAGGCAGAGAACATTCCTGTGTCCGACAACTTTGAGCTGACCGCGTTTTCTTTCAGAGCCAATTGAGATTCAGAAATTTGGCGGAACAAGGGTTTGCACCTCCATGATTAAAAACACTCCCCGATCGAAGAACGCCACACTTATAAAACATTGCCCGGCCGCTGGCCACCTTTTGATCGACCGCGCAGGAGCAAAGCAATGCAAGTGGGATACATGCAGACCGGAAAAGGATAATGGGCTCAAGAGTGGTCAAGGGCCTCTGATCCGAGTTACCTCAGGACGGTGGAGAGTGCTATACCGGTTAGGACCACCTGTGTTGGTCGAGAGTAAGTTTGGTCCTTACCTTTATCAGTTAATTGTCTCCAGCACACCCGCCGCCTGGATGAGCTCAGTTTGGTTAGAGCGCAGGACTGGGGCGAGGACGAGCGAGGGTACCTGGAGGTCCGTGGGTTTCGAACCCCCGACCGGGACCTAACACTTCAGGGTCTTAAAATAACTGATGGAGAACGGCACTTGCCCTTGTAATTATTATCTGGTAAATGGTTAGAAGTTCAGGTCTTCTCGGATAAGAACTATAAACCATAGGCTCCGTCTCACCCGGGTATCCTTCTGATGTTAGTGGTTAGCCAGGGGCCGGAAAAGAACCCACAAGCTTAATCGTCAAAAGAGTAGGGGCATGAAGTTTTCCGGTGTTGTTGGGTCTGGCCTTTGGTGTTATACTGAAGGGTGGGTGTTGGAAACGGCTCGGATATCTTAAGCCTTACAGATAAAACAATACTCTAAAAATCCGAGGGGAATTAAAGTATTCTCGTTAGAAAACGGCAAAAAAATCCTGGAAGTATTAACTTTTCTGCCAACATAGCAAAACTTTACAGAATCGCAAAAAATTGAAAATGTAACAACTCACCATTCGGTATTTTTGTCCGAACTACCAATTCATAACAGTAAAAACTTGCGTTAAGAACCTGAAATTTGAGAACCTGTTCGGCTAAAATTCTCCAGCAAGTATCCTTCACTTAACAACCATTCTGAGCTAAAATCTCAATACAGGTTCTTGTTTCAAAATCTAGAGTTTTTCACATATATTACAGTACATCACATGCAACTGTGGCTTCTGGATTTCAAGGAAAAATGTGTGAACTGATGATTCAATATAAAGGCCACACTAATGAGCACAAGATTTTTTGGAACAAAAATAAGAACCTGAGCGGCCTAATTCAAAAGTAAGAACCTTAGAGGCTAACTTGAAAAAACCTAGGTTCTTATTCGCGGGTTTTAACCGTATTCATAGAATAATATTACGACCCCAACTTTGTCCAAAGTTTTTCTTTATTCTACATTTCAGTTTCAATGACTTTTTCAGAGAAAAGGGAAATTGACTCTGAATACAACACTTGTGCTGAAACAAAGATGATTAAAATTGTTATTTGCGCCCGTTAAGGGTAAGCGACACCTGCTAAGGGAGCACTTCAGTTATCATTCTGTAAAGGGACGTTACAAGAAACGCCATATACATTTTTTGCGTGTTGTTATATTTTGGGGGTCATACGTATTAGCGCTCATCTGAAGGTTTTGTTTCTCTAAAAATTTGTTTCTCTGTTTGCAGGATTTAAGTGAAAACTTAGACCCGTCACTCAATCCAATCCTGGGTAAAAACACGATACAGCGTGGTAATCAAGCCATCATGTTGATCGGTGACGCCGAGATAGAATATAACAGCAACTTCCGGTTATACAGGAGCACACCATTGGCCAACCCACACTTTCTACCGGAAGTATGTATCAAAGTCACGGTCATCGACTTCACAGTCACGCTGGATGGACTGCAGGACCAGCTGTTGTCACGCGTTTGTACAGAAAGAGCGACCTAAACTGGAGGAGAGCAGGAAGGAGCTGCTCATGGATTGGTCCTCAGATCGGTACAAGTTGAGAGAACTGGAAGATCGTTCCTTGTCCCTGCTTCATTCGTCGCGCGGTAATATCCCTGGACGACGAAGACCTTATCACAACCTTGGACGACAGCAAGAAGATGGCAGATATCATTCACATCCCGTGGTCGTCCAATCAGAAGAGACCGAGGAGAAGATTAACCAGAGCCGCGAGAAGTATCTTCCCGTGGCCACTCGCGGGGCGGTTTTGTACTTTGTGCTCACCGACTTGGCTTACGTGGATATTATGTACCAGTTTTCTCTCCCTTGGTTTCACAGACCTCTTCGAAAATTGCTTCCAGTCGGCACAGACCCAGCGGAAGCGCAACGAAGCGAGTCGCCAATCGCGCATGGCAGCGCGGGAACGCTTCGGCCAATCCGCAAAGACAAGCCCCCCACGCTGTCGACTGTGAACCGTCCCGGCTTCAAAAGACGATTACCCGTCTCTCGACCGAAAGATGCAAACGCGTTGCCCGAGTACCTCCAAGCCTTGGTGGAACTCTTAACGAGAGCGTGTATCGACGTGGTTTCGTAATGCACTGTTCGCAGCCGTCACAAACTAACGTTTTCTTTCATGTTATGCGTGGGGATCATGCGCCACGCCATGGTGAGGTCACCCGAAGCACCTATTGATGAAGCCGAGTGGAATGGGTTCCTACGTGGATCAGCGGTCGCTGCTATTACTGACAGGCTTGAGAATGAGGAGGAGTTTGACGTGGGACTCAGTAAAAACAGGTTGCTATGTGATTAAATCCTATGTTCTCTCAACTGTTCTATAAGAAAGTTTTGCTAAACCGGTAAAAAGGATAACAATCCGCAGGGGGTCGTGAAAAAAGCGGGTTGGTAACACCTAGCGGTAGCTATTAAGGTAAACCATGGCGACAACGGCAACGGAACGCCGCTAAACAAAAGGTTTCATGAGCAGAACAATAGCTGTGCACGTGCGTTATATTTCTTTACCGTCATCTGCAAAACACAATGTGAAATGGCCGAATTCTGCGTTGTCTGAAGAACGTGAACTACGTCAGCTAATCTTTTAAATTCTATTTCAAAGTTATCGCTCTGTTCCAAATTCAGTCTCGTGATGGTTTTGAAAGTGATAAACAAAGTAAATGACTTTAGAGTATCGCGGGATTCGTGGGTAAAATATAAATTCATTTTTTAATCGACGTTGTCTTTCGGCATCGCCGCAGTAAAAACAGGATTCGAGTTCAGTAACGGTTTTCGGAGCTTGCGTTGGTGACGATGTTGATGATGATAATGATAATGATGATGATCAATAATAATGATTTCTGAGCATGCGTTGGTGACGGTGTTGATCGAGATGATGATGATGATTGTTCAATAATTTTCAGCAGAGGTGGGGGTGGGGTGGTAGGTGCTCTTGTATGTACCCTCGGATATGGTCCAAGGGTCACTCACTAGATAACCCTTATTTCTTTTCCAGCGCCTCATATGAAAGCAGCTGGGACGATGGGTCAGTACATGTCTAAAATGAACAAATCGCCTGCCAAGTGGATCAACGAATCCACGTGGAAGGAATGTCTCCAGTTGTCATCCTCTATTCCTGCCTTTGCTGGGCTGTGTAGCAACATCGCCGTAAATGGCGCGTTTTGGAGCAAGTTTTCGGTAAGCGAAAACCCGTTTACATTTCTAGAGAACGAACCAAGGCTTGGAGATGAAACGACTACCACAGCAGACGGTACGTAGTGTCAAGCGATAAACTGTCGCACGATAGCCAATAGATCTCACTTATGCCACGCAATGCTATGCATGTCTAAACAACTGTCACGCAATATAGGAAGATCTCGCTAAAGTCACGCAATTTTATTCTGGTTTAGCAACTCTGACCCTTACGAGGATATTTCACGTATGTCACGCAATATCATGCATGTTTTTTAGCAACTGTCAGGAGATCTCACTTATGACACGCAGTGTAATACAGATTTCCACAGCTATCACACAATATCACAAGATTTCCTTTATGTCACGCAATGTCACGCAATGTCAAAATCCTGTCGACCTTTCCATCTCTGTCACCTCTCTTGGCGACAATGGGCAAAGATTTCAGTGACTGCATGTTTGAGAAAATTAAAATGGTGTTTCAAGTGATCTCGATTAAGACTCCATAGCTTCATGTTGTAGCTTGCAATGAGAGCTAAAAAAGTAAAATTTGAAAAAGAAAAAATGGTTAGAGCTTAACTGTTTCCAGTAGTTACCTTGAGTTACTAGCAAAATTTTATTAAAAAGAGTAAAAACACCATCAGCGTTTTTACACCATTCAGAAAGTGGAAGAAATTACAGCGGTTTTCAATTGAGTGCCGTGAAACCAAAGTAATCAATCTACCCAATCACAAAAGACGCAGACAACCCAGTGGACCAATCAAAACTCATAGGAAATACTCGTAGCCGACAAAAAGCGCGGGAAAACCTGTGCAAACGAGTTACGATTAGTTCTGGTTCTTGTGATTGGTTAAGAAAGTGGCGCGAATTTCTTTACGCCAATCACAAAACGTAAAAAGAAAACGTAAAAAAGACAACGAAAACGCGATTGTTTTTTAAACACGCGAAGAAAACCGCTCTATAAGAAAGTCAACTGTGCGTAATATTTGGAGTGGTTTTCACTGAGAAACGACCTGCACAAACAGGTTTTCACTATATGAAATTCAATTCTGATTTTCACCGTTTTACAGGTAATGAACGTTATTCTCCTCAACTTGGCTGGGACGCCTCTTCCCTCACCAGTTTCCAGCGCCTTATCATTGTCAAAGTTTTGCGGCCTGAGTGTCTTGTAGAGTCCGTCAGGTTGTTTGTTGTCGAAAGAATGGGCTCGAAATTCGTCACGAGTGTTGGATTTGATCTGCAAGAGATTTTTGAGGAGTCCAACAATCGGAAACCACTCATCTTTATACTTTCCCCAGGTAAATGTTTTTGTTTTTAAACAAGTTCAATAACTGTGAATTACATTGAAATTAAATTTTAAAATTGTGTTACTTAGCTCTTATTAACCGAGCAGGAGCTCTGTATGGGAGAATCTTGACCGAGGTCGTAAGTACAGACCGAACGCAGATTCTCCCAAAGACCGACTTAGCTCGGTTAATAAGATGTTTATTATATGGCAAAAACAAGAACAATTTAATTCGTTTAATGTAACTGGTCTGTACTGGCTGACATTTTGCTTGCGAACGGTGATGAGCGGCCGAATTTAATTCTTCCAAAGTTTACTCGTCCTCTACTTTTTTTTCTCATCAGCTTTTTGGCGCTTACGGAAATAAACATTTTAAGATGTAAAACAGTCAGTGATTTTGCATTTTAGTTTGCAACTTTTTCACTTCAAAACATTACTGGTCTAGATGCCGGTCTAGATGGGAAAATCTAGACCGCGGTCAATATCCATTTCAGCCATAATCGAAAGTTTGGGTCCACCTCTGTGTCTGGATGAGATATTCTGAAAATTGCCGAGACAAAAATCCTTATTTATGCTACTTTGATTAGCCTTACGAGTAGCTGATTCAAAAGCAATTCACTTCTATTTCCAATGTGCATCTTTAGCTGGCTGGCAACAGTTTCCAGCACTATCCAACAGTTGGTTATATTTCATTGGTTTATTACACGGATGCCGCCTTATCCGGCATTGATGTAGACGTTCTGGTTCTCTTTCACCCTTGTCACACGGCGGCCATATTGGATATGACGTATGTACTTTAGGCATGAAGTCGAGGCGATGCGTGTCTAATCTGAGGTTTGCAGCTAATCATGCCAAACAAGGATCATTGTAGTGTGCCCTTGTGCTCAAATAACAGATCAAAAGATAAGTTAGGAATTACCAGAGTTACCTTCCATCGCTTTCCAGTCCACAAATATGCAAAGGAAAGCTGGATTGTAAGAATTCATCGAGATGTTGCCAAATATTTCCAGGTTAGTGATTGTGGTTTACGACTTCAATCTAGCAATCTGAAATCAATTTGATCAGGTTTGCAAAGTAATTTAATCGACTAGAATTATGTGTAGAGCCGAGCTGCTCTTCTGCTACGTTCCGTATGTACTTTTATTGCCCGTAATAAAACGTTACAATCGTTCTTTAGATTTCGAGAAGCATAAAGGTTTGCTCGGAACATTTCTAACATCGGTAGATTTTCGAACGACCTTCCCTGGGAAACGTGCATAATTTAACGAAATGTTCATTTTTTTCTGTATTTCGCTAGACAGTGCCTTCTCCAAACAATCAACAAATGCAGAAGGGATTGAATCTTTCCTGAAGTTCACCAGAGACGGTCGTTCGAACGTCTGATGGTTTAAAATGTTCCGAGCAAACCTTTGTGCTTCTCGAAATCTAAAGAACAATTGTAACGTTATTGCGGGCAATAAAAGTACCTAAGGAACGTAGTAAAATCAGTAAAATAGCAGCTCGGTTCTACACTGACATAATTTTAGTCTATCAAATTACTTTGTAAACCTGAACAAATTGATTTCAGATAAAGTTTACTTAGGTAGAAGTCGTAAACCACAATCGCTAACCTGGAGGTTTTTGCCAACATCTCGACGAATTCTTACAATCCAGCTTTCCTTCGCATATTTGTCGACTGGAAAGCGATGGAAGGTAATTCCTAATTTATCTTTTGATCTGTTATTTGAGCACAAGGGCACACTACAATGATCCTTGTTTGGCATGATTAGCTGCAAACCTGAGATGAGACACGCATCGCCTCGACTTCATGACTAAAGCACATACGTCATATCCAATATGGCCGCCGTGTGACAAGGGTGAATGGCATAATAGGTTACCAAAACAGTACAACTTATTTAAACACCCTTGATTGTCATTTTCAAGCGCGCGCACCGAGTCGAAAACTCAACAAAATACAGAGCTGATGCCGCTCTGCGTTAACTTATGTGCGAAGATTTTGTGGATGCTCGGTGCGCGCGGCTTGAAAATGACAATCCAAGGGTGTTTAAATAAGTTGTACTGTTTTGGTAACCTATTATGCCATTCACCCTTGTCACACGGCGGCCATATTGGATATGACGTATGTGCTTTAGTCATGAAGTCGAGGCGATGCGTGTCTCATCTCAGGTTTGCAGCTAATCATGCCAAACAAGGATCATTGTAGTGTGCCCTTGTGCTCAAATAACAGATCAAAAGATAAATTAGGAATTACCTTCCATCGCTTTCCAGTCGACAAATATGCGAAGGAAAGCTGGATTGTAAGAATTCGTCGAGATGTTGGCAAAAACCTCCAGGTTAGCGATTGTGGTTTACGACTTCTACCTAAGTAAACTTTATCTGAAATCAATTTGTTCAGGTTTACAAAGTAATTTGATAGACTAAAATTATGTCAGTGTAGAACCGAGCTGCTATTTTACTGATTTTACTACGTTCCTTAGGTACTTTTATTGCCCGCAATAACGTTACAATTGTTCTTTAGATTTCGAGAAGCACAAAGGTTTGCTCGGAACATTTTAAACCATCAGACGTTCGAACGACCGTCTCTGGTGAACTTCAGGAAAGATTCAATCCCTTCTGCATTTGTTGATTGTTTGGAGAAGGCACTGTCTAGCGAAATACAGAAAAAAATGAACATTTCGTTAAATTATGCACGTTTCCCAGGGAAGGTCGTTCGAAAATCTACCGATGTTAGAAATGTTCCGAGCAAACCTTTATGCTTCTCGAAATCTAAAGAACGATTGTAACGTTTTATTACGGGCAATAAAAGTACATACGGAACGTAGCAGAAGAGCAGCTCGGCTCTACACATAATTCTAGTCGATTAAATTACTTTGCAAACCTGATCAAATTGATTTCAGATTGCTAGATTGAAGTCGTAAACCACAATCACTAACCTGGAAATATTTGGCAACATCTCGATGAATTCTTACAATCCAGCTTTCCTTTGCATATTTGTGGACTGGAAAGCGATGGAAGGTAACTCTGGTAATTCCTAACTTATCTTTTGATCTGTTATTTGAGCACAAGGGCACACTACAATGATCCTTGTTTGGCATGATTAGCTGCAAACCTCAGATTAGACACGCATCGCCTCGACTTCATGCCTAAAGTACATACGTCATATCCAATATGGCCGCCGTGTGACAAGGGTGAAAGAGAACCAGAACGTCTACATCAATGCCGGATAAGGCGGCATCCGTGTAATAAACCAATGAAATATAACCAACTGTTGGATAGTGCTGGAAACTGTTGCCAGCCAGCTAAAGATGCACATTGGAAATAGAAGTGAATTGCTTTTGAATCAGCTACTCGTAAGGCTAATCAAAGTAGCATAAATAAGGATTTTTGTCTCGGCAATTTTCAGAATATCTCATCCAGACACAGGGGTGGACCCAAACTTTCGATTATGGCTGAAACTGGGATTTATTGACCAGCGGTCTAGATTTTCCCATCTAGACCGGCATCTAGACCAGTAATGTTTTGAAGTGAAAAAGTTGCAAACTAAAATGCAAAATCACTGACTGTTTTACATCTTAAAATGTTTATTTCCGTAAGCGCCAAAAAGCTGATGAGAAAAAAAAGTAGAGGACGAGTAAACTTTGGAAGAATTAAATTCGGCCGCTCATCACCGTTCGCAAGCAAAATGTCAGCCAGTACAGACCAGTTACATTAAACGAATTAAATTGTTCTTGTTTTTGCCATATAATAAACATCTTATTAACCGAGCTAAGTCGGTCTTTGGGAGAATCTGCGTTCGGTCTGTACTTACGACCTCGGTCAAGATTCTCCCATACAGAGCTCCTGCTCGGTTAATAAGAGCTAAGTAACACAATTTTAAAATTAATTTCAATGTAATTCACAGTTATTGAACTTGTTTAAAAACAAAAACATTTACCTGGGGAAAGTATAAAGATGAGTGGTTTCCGATTGTTGGACTCCTCAAAAATCTCTTGCAGATCAAATCCAACACTCGTGACGAATTTCGAGCCCATTCTTTCGACAACAAACAACCTGACGGACTCTACAAGACACTCAGGCCGCAAAACTTTGACAATGATAAGGCGCTGGAAACTGGTGAGGGAAGAGGCGTCCCAGCCAAGTTGAGGAGAATAACGTTCATTACCTGTAAAACGGTGAAAATCAGAATTGAATTTCATATAGTGAAAACCTGTTTGTGCAGGTCGTTTCTCAGTGAAAACCACTCCAAATATTACGCACAGTTGACTTTCTTATAGAGCGGTTTTCTTCGCGTGTTTAAAAAACAATCGCGTTTTCGTTGTCTTTTTTACGTTTTCTTTTTACGTTTTGTGATTGGCGTAAAGAAATTCGCGCCACTTTCTTAACCAATCACAAGAACCAGAAACTAATCGTAACTCGTTTGCACAGGTTTTCCCGCGCTTTTTGTCGGCTACGAGTATTTCCTATGAGTTTTGATTGGTCCACTGGGTTGTCTGCGTCTTTTGTGATTGGGTAGATTGATTACTTTGGTTTCACGGCACTCAATTGAAAACCGCTGTAATTTCTTCCACTTTCTGAATGGTGTAAAAACGCTGATGGTGTTTTTACTCTTTTTAATAAAATTTTGCTAGTAACTCAAGGTAACTACTGGAAACAGTTAAGCTCTAACCATTTTTTCTTTTTCAAATTTTACTTTTTTAGCTCTCATTGCAAGCTACAACATGAAGCTATGGAGTCTTAATCGAGATCACTTGAAACACCATTTTAATTTTCTCAAACATGCAGTCACTGAAATCTTTGCCCATTGTCGCCAAGAGAGGTGACAGAGATGGAAAGGTCGACAGGATTTTGACATTGCGTGACATTGCGTGACATAAAGGAAATCTTGTGATATTGTGTGATAGCTGTGGAAATCTGTATTACACTGCGTGTCATAAGTGAGATCTCCTGACAGTTGCTAAAAAACATGCATGATATTGCGTGACATACGTGAAATATCCTCGTAAGGGTCAGAGTTGCTAAACCAGAATAAAATTGCGTGACTTTAGCGAGATCTTCCTATATTGCGTGACAGTTGTTTAGACATGCATAGCATTGCGTGGCATAAGTGAGATCTATTGGCTATCGTGCGACAGTTTATCGCTTGACACTACGTACCGTCTGCTGTGGTAGTCGTTTCATCTCCAAGCCTTGGTTCGTTCTCTAGAAATGTAAACGGGTTTTCGCTTACCGAAAACTTGCTCCAAAACGCGCCATTTACGGCGATGTTGCTACACAGCCCAGCAAAGGCAGGAATAGAGGATGACAACTGGAGACATTCCTTCCACGTGGATTCGTTGATCCACTTGGCAGGCGATTTGTTCATTTTAGACATGTACTGACCCATCGTCCCAGCTGCTTTCATATGAGGCGCTGGAAAAGAAATAAGGGTTATCTAGTGAGTGACCCTTGGACCATATCCGAGGGTACATACAAGAGCACCTACCACCCCACCCCCACCTCTGCTGAAAATTATTGAACAATCATCATCATCATCTCGATCAACACCGTCACCAACGCATGCTCAGAAATCATTATTATTGATCATCATCATTATCATTATCATCATCAACATCGTCACCAACGCAAGCTCCGAAAACCGTTACTGAACTCGAATCCTGTTTTTACTGCGGCGATGCCGAAAGACAACGTCGATTAAAAAATGAATTTATATTTTACCCACGAATCCCGCGATACTCTAAAGTCATTTACTTTGTTTATCACTTTCAAAACCATCACGAGACTGAATTTGGAACAGAGCGATAACTTTGAAATAGAATTTAAAAGATTAGCTGACGTAGTTCACGTTCTTCAGACAACGCAGAATTCGGCCATTTCACATTGTGTTTTGCAGATGACGGTAAAGAAATATAACGCACGTGCACAGCTATTGTTCTGCTCATGAAACCTTTTGTTTAGCGGCGTTCCGTTGCCGTTGTCGCCATGGTTTACCTTAATAGCTACCGCTAGGTGTTACCAACCCGCTTTTTTCACGACCCCCTGCGGATTGTTATCCTTTTTACCGGTTTAGCAAAACTTTCTTATAGAACAGTTGAGAGAACATAGGATTTAATCACATAGCAACCTGTTTTTACTGAGTCCCACGTCAAACTCCTCCTCATTCTCAAGCCTGTCAGTAATAGCAGCGACCGCTGATCCACGTAGGAACCCAATTCCACTCGGCTTCATCAATAGGTGCTTCGGGTGACCTCACCATGGCGTGGCGCATGATCCCCACGCATAACATGAAAGAAAACGTTAGTTTGTGACGCTGCGGAACAGTGCATTACGAAACCACGTCGATACACGCTCTCGGTTAAGAGTTCCACCAAGGCTTGGAGGTACTCGGGCAACGCGTTTGCATCTTTCGGTCGAGAGACGGGTAATCGTCTTTTGAAGCCGGGACGGTTCACAGTCGACAGCGTGGGGGGCTTGTCTTTGCGGATTGGCCGAAGCGTTCCCGCGCTGCCATGCGCGATTGGCGACTCGCTTCGTTGCGCTTCCGCTGGGTCTGTGCCGACTGGAAGCAATTTTCGAAGAGGTCTGTGAAACCAAGGGAGAGAAAACTGGTACATAATATCCACGTAAGCCAAGTCGGTGAGCACAAAGTACAAAACCGCCCCGCGAGTGGCCACGGGAAGATACTTCTCGCGGCTCTGGTTAATCTTCTCCTCGGTCTCTTCTGATTGGACGACCACGGGATGTGAATGATATCTGCCATCTTCTTGCTGTCGTCCAAGGTTGTGATAAGGTCTTCGTCGTCCAGGGATATTACCGCGCGACGAATGAAGCAGGGACAAGGAACGATCTTCCAGTTCTCTCAACTTGTACCGATCTGAGGACCAATCCATGAGCAGCTCCTTCCTGCTCTCCTCCAGTTTAGGTCGCTCTTTCTGTACAAACGCGTGACAACAGCTGGTCCTGCAGTCCATCCAGCGTGACTGTGAAGTCGATGACCGTGACTTTGATACATACTTCCGGTAGAAAGTGTGGGTTGGCCAATGGTGTGCTCCATGTATAACCGGAAGTTGCTGTTATATTCTATCTCGGCGTCACCGATCAACATGATGGCTTGATTACCACGCTGTATCGTGTTTTTACCAGGATTGGATTGAGTGACGGGTCTAAGTTTTCACTTAAATCCTGCAAACAGAGAAAACAAATTTTTAGAGAAACAAAACCTTCAGGATGAGCGCTAATCGTATGACCCCCAAAATATAACAACACGCAAAAAATGTATATGGCGTTTCTTGTAACGTCCCTTTACAGAATGATAACTGAAGTGCTCCCTTAGCAGGTGTCGCTTACCCTTAACGGGCGCAAATAACAATTATTAATCATCTTTGTTTCAGCACAAGTGTTGTATTCAGAGTCAATTTCCCTTTTCTCTGAAAAAGTCATTGAAACTGAAATGGTAGAATAAAGAAAAACTTTGGACAAAGTTGGGGTCGAATATTATTCTATGAATACGGTTAAAAACCCGCGAATAAGAACCTAGGTTTTTTCAAGTTAGCCTCTAAGGTTCTTTACTTTTGAATTAGGCCGCTCAGGTTCTTATTTTTGTTCCAAAAAATCTTGTGCTCATTAGTGTGGCCTTTATATTGAATCATCAGTTCACACATTTTTCCTTGAAATCCAGAAGCCACAGTTGCATGTGATGTACTGTAATATATGTGAAAAACTCTATATTTTGAAAACAAGAACCTGTATTGAGATTTTAGCTCAGAATGGTTGTTAAGTGAAGGATACTTGCTGAGGAATTTTAGCCGAACAGGTTCTCAAATTTCAGGTTCTTAAACGCAAGTTTTTACTGTTACTGAATTGTAGTTCGGACAAAAATACCGAGAATGGTGAGTTGTTACATTTTCAATTTTTTGCGATTCTGTAAAGTTTTGCTATGTTGGCAGAAAAGTTAATACTTCCAGGATTTTTTTGCCGTTTTCTAACGAGAATACTTTATTACCCTCGGATTTTAGAGTATTTTATCGTAAGCTAATATATCCGAGCATTTTCCACACCCACCCTCAGTATAACAACAAAGGCCAGACCACAACACCGGAAACTTCATGCCCCTACTCTTTTACGATAAGCTTGTGGGTTCTTTTACGGCCCCTGCTAACCATAACATCGAAGATACCGGAGACGGAGCCTATGGTTTATAGTTCTTATCCGAGAAGACCTGAACTTCTAACCATTTCCAGATATAATTACAAAGGCAGTGCGTTCTCCTCAGTATTTTAAGACCCTGAGTGTTGGTCCGGTCTGGGGTTCGAACCCACGACCTCAGGTACAGCAGTCCGGCGCTCTACCAAACTGATCTAACCAGGCGGCGGTTGCTGAGACAATTAACTGATAAAGGTAAGACCAAACTTACTTCGACCAACACAGGTTGTCCTAACGGTATAGCACTCTCCAACGTCCTGAGGTAACTCGGATCAGAGGCCTTGACAATCTTGAGCCCATTATCCTTTTCGGTCTGATTATCCACTTGCATGCTTGCTCCTGCGGGTCGACAAAAGGTGGCCAGCGGCGGCAATGTTTTATAAGTGTGGCGTTCTCGATCGAGTGTTTATCATGAGGCAACCCTTGTTCAGCCATTTCTGAATCTCAATTGGCTCTGAAAGAAAACTCGGTCAGCTCAAAGTTGTCGGACACAGGAATGTTCTCTGCCTTACACAGCTGCAGCCACTGCGAGAGTAGACGGCGACGGTAAGACGACGTGAAGGCTCCAAGATACGCCACGGCAGCTGATGATACCAGAGTGTACCTATCAGACCTTGCGCATTCTCTTCTTGAGAGTTCACTGACTTGCTCCAGCGAACCTGTTGAAAAACAAAATACGTATAAGAACCATTGTACTGCTAGGTACTTCTAAGTGGTCAGGCCTTTTAATAGAAGCAAGGCTACAGTTCACTTTGCCATGAAACAAACCTAGTTACTTTTCAAAGTAAAGTATTCTGTTACATTGGTAACCATAGGTTCAAACCACGACAGAAACAGTTCGCCACTACGTCCTGTACCATACCTGCTCCTCAGCCAAAGCTGCTGTCAGCACTGAAGCCCTCTGCAGCCTTATAATAGTAAGCCTCCTTCTTCTGTTTCAGTCCTCAAGCTGCGCTACACTGTCATCGTATGTTGTTGAAGTAAACTGAAGTTGCTCTTGGATCTTCAGAAGGCTTGACTGCAAGAGGTAAATATCAACCTCAAAATTCTCCTTAGTGCTTTTAAAACGTATCCTATGACTTTATGTGTATTACATTCAAGTGTTTCTTCTGTGTCCAAATAGAGTCAAAACATATAAGGTACCGTTCATGTTTTATAGGGTAGAGGGGGCTGGGTGGGGGGGGGGGTTGGGGGGGGGGTCCTGGTGGATATGATTACGAATTTGATATTAAGATTTGGGGGTCGACTGTATCTTCACCAAATAGGAGGAGGGGTTGAGTTGATGCTGTTTGGTACACAACACAGTTGGTAGGTCAGGGAAGTCAGGAATGCTATTTAAGCACTCTTGTAGAGTTTGTTTGCACTTTTTGAAGCAGTAAAATTTTCAATTGCTTAAATTGCGATTACAACTGCGACGATCACATCTCATTTCATACTGCTTTTGTTGCAAGTTCTCTTGGGCGATGGCAAGAGCAAACCTGCGCCTCTTCGCATCGCTTCTGTTTGGGTTGAACGATCTTGTACACCTCCGCGTAATTCTCCAACGCCAGAACCCACTGACACATGACTTACCACGCCACTGAAATCTTACCAACTGCCTCTGATTAACTCTGGGTGTTGTGTGTAACGCTTCAGGCGGGTGAATACCTGGAGTGACAGGTAAACATGACCGTAGTTACCAGCTCTGAGGTCTAACAAAAACATCGACAATTTAGTTTGTTTCAGATATATGGGTTATTGACCTAGCGCAAGTTTTAAGATGGCTGGATATTAACCAGTTATTTTTCTTTGCGGGGTCGACGGGGTCGAGGTCCACTAAGACGCGAAAAAAAGAACGAGATCAAATACAGCCATCTTGAACAACCAAGCTTGATCAATAAAGGATTGAACTGTATGGAAAAAAATAACACTATTTTCCTTCGGGCGGATACAGCGGGTAATCACGAACGGGCAAGATAGCGTCTCTTGTTCCCTCCGGTAGCAAATCACAGCGCAAGGTACGGTTCATCTTGTCCGCTCACGGAGCTAGCTGTATAATGATGTGAAATATCGAACGGACAACCTTGGAGAACGCATGAGATTTTTCCACATCAAGAAAATCAAGGCCCTCTTCATCATACGTTTCTTACAGGACACTTCACAAATGACTAACATGAAGTACTAACTTTATCAGGGACACTGTTCTTGTCATAACCAACAAGCTTTTTCAGAAAGCACCGATCACCTAACAGCAGCTTAGCCGAGTTCCAATCCGGCTTCTGCTGTAGCAGCACCACCACTGCAGACAGTACGGTCATCACCATCGTGGGCGGCTTGTATACACTCGGATCTCAGAGTGTCGGACTTGTCCAGAGCGGTCCAGTGCGGCGATAGCTAACTCTAGCTGCGGCAAAGCTCCTTCTAGGTCTCGCTGAGCCTCGTCTGCTATCGCCTGGCCTCACGGCTTCTTCATTCATTATCTCCTCCTCTTTTTGAACCACACTGTGTACTTGATCTACGGCCTCTTGGTCGCTGGCTAGCTGCTCCAAAAGCTTTTCTGTGTCCTGTTAGCGGAAAGAAGACAATGCTCATTAAACTGGACAGACGCCTCTCTTCGCGCACAGTACTGATGACGTAGCTCAACAAAGAACAAAGTAATGTCTCTGATTGGCTCGTCGGCCTCGATTTTAAATTTCAAGCGAAAATAATCACCAATCATAGCTTTACAGCGATCTTTGTCTAACGACATCATTTGTCTGAACCTTTTTTGAGTCTTTTGAGAGAAAAACAAGCAATAAACGAATGCAGAAACCGAGAGGAACGAGATGGACGCAGAACGAACTTACAAAAAAGTAAACAGCAGATTACTCAAACTGGGGGATACGTTATATGAAGAATGATGCACAAAGTCTACAATCAGCGACAAATATAGCCCACGCATTTTGTTTTGAAAAAAAAAAAAAACGGAACGTAACGGTATTTAACTGCTTCCTCTATTTTAAATGCGTTTAGCGATACCTCCAGTAAATTCTTTAAAGCAGTGTGGCCTGGGCGTTCTTCGAGATTTTTTACAGCATTGCTTGGGGGAGAAAAGCGAAGAAAAACGAACTTCCAAGACAATTGAAGACAGCAGTGGACATTGAAGTGTTTCAAACTTGCATAGCTAATTGTACCTCCAAAATAAACTAGTTACTGACTATACTGATACGTCAAACAATAGAGACCTTAAGATCCACGTTTACCGCAAACTGCGGTTTGAGGTTAGTCGTTTGCCTTCAGGACGTAAATCAATTTAGACTGAAGTAAATTTGAGCGACTAGAAACCATCCTGTCAATGCAATGGAAATTGTCAAAAGAACCGCGGCAATTTTGAAAAACAAAAGGTTTTCTAGCACATGTAGTTTTCTGAAGAAATAGAGAATCATAAAATAGACCTTTTACTTAAGCCGCTGCCATGTTGGATTTCTAATTAGGATCAATGCTTTTCCACAAACAACAACAAAAGGCTAGGTAATTTGCCTGAAGAGTGTATCCAAGTTGTAGAAAAAGGGTTACTTTATTCGTTTTCAGCATTTGCATGTGGCATAAAATAAAAGTTAAGGCAAAAAAAGCTCGAGGTTCAAAACGCGAGTCCAAAACCTCAAACGTGACGCCTAGCTCTTGTCACGTGACCCCTAGCGGTTAGCTGTTCGTGGGAAACGTGAATCTAAAAGTCTCTACTGACTAAACTGACACTGGCAAAAACGTCCATAACTCAACATGCCTTGGCCTTTTGTTCAAGTTTGGGTCCCAGTTGTAACAGCTCTGTCTGCATAGTACCGACCAACGCATTCGAAGCTGAAAGTTTCTGCAACCCTGTGCACAGTCGCTCACGGTTGAAACTTATCTCAGCTCGCTTCGCGTTCAGCTTGGACAGATACAAACGCACAAACTCCATGTAGCTTGTAGGAGTCGTGTAATACCTACGGCGCAACTCGTCATAGAACTTTTGCGTTTCCTCCTCCACGCTCTTGTGAACTTCAACGAAAACATTAGAGATGCTTGCTACTAAAGCGCTGTTCGATTCCTGACCTTTGCTTAGTTCGGAATTCTCCAGAAACGAAACCGCGACAGACTGAAGGGCGTCCAGCGGCCACTTGTCGAACCAATCAATAGTACAGCAGTTTATCAGGGATGGGTACAGGCGGCAACGTCGGCGGAAACATGATCCCGCGGGGGTTGTGGAGAGGACTATGTGAAGTTTTTCGCTGACGCGTTGAAGGAAGAATTGAAAGATTGCTTCCTTGGTGTCTTGGATTCCTTGGTGAACAGCCTCTCTCTTTAGATCCAAGGAGATGCGCTCAAGGTCCTCGTGATCAAAAAGAATGGATATTTCTCCACTGAGAACACTTGTGACATCTTCAAGGAATTCATCCTACCAGAGAAAATAACAAACAGTTAGTTCGAATTCTAACATTCACCAACTGGAGATAAACGAAGCTGTGTTTTTCGTCACACAGTGTCGCTCTTGAAGAATAATGTGCTTGAACATCGCAGTTTTATAAAAACTTTAAGCAGCAGTAAAGCGCAGAGTACATAGGGCTTCTAGTCCTATTTCTGCCCGACGGCTATACCATGCTGATGAGACCTAACAAGGCGGAAACAGCTGTCCATGGTTGCCACTGCCCGGGTGATATGACTGTGCGCATGCGTTAGGTACTGGCCAGACCGTGGGTTGGTGTTCGAGTGTGTCACTTGCTTTTATTGTTGTTATGTGAAATTTAGGCCTGAAAAATATTCCGGCTTGAACGGGATTTTAACCCATGACCTACAGCTGCGTGACCCGTCCGGTGCCCTACCTACGAACTGAGGTACCAAGCCCTGTAATCCTTGCGTATCACAACCTCGTTCCCAGGCTCTCTCCTCGCTCGCCCCAGGGGGCAGTAAGGTGAGAGACCCTGGGAACGAGGTTGTGAGTATGCCGGAGAAATTGAAAAACGCACCAATCAGCGATCAATTTGTATTTGTGTTTGAAGAAAACTCGGTCAGGGAATTCACGTGATTATCGTGACGTCAACGTTTTCGAAAACCTCCGTTTTCAAAATCTTTTTCTTCCACACAAAAACGAAAAGCCGACAATTTCAAATTTTTGTTTTCGTGCCGGATTGGTGTGGACGGTAGGCCTAACCGTAGAAATAAAGCTCCGTTTTTGTGACGGATTAGTGTGGACGGTAGGCCTAACCATAGAAATAAAGCTACGTTTTCGTGACGGATTAGTGTGGACGGTAGGCCTAACCGTAGAAATAAAGCTGCGTTTTCGTGACGGATTAGTTTGGACAGTAGGCCTAACCGTAGAAATAAAGCTGCGTTTTTGTGACGGATTAGTGTGGACGGTAGGCCTAACCATAGAAAGAAAGCTGCGTTTTCGTGCCGGATTAGTTTGGACGGTAGGCCTAACCATAGAAATAAAGCTACGTTTTCGTGACGGTTTAGTTTGGACGGTAGGCCTAACCGTAGAAATAAAGCTGCGTTTTCGTGATGGATTAGTTTGGACGGTAGGCCTAACCATAGAAATAAAGCTGCGTTTTCAACTTTGTCCAGCGTAGTGTTTTTGCGGGTTTTTGCACATTTCAAACGACGTGTTTCAGATTCAAACTTCACAAAAAGGCAAAGCTCTACGGAGGGTTTTAACTGACAATTTGGTCAAAACTTAAACTGTCAGTTAATAAATGACACATTCTGTAATTAAAATTTAGCGATAGAGACGGACTGAAATTACAGCAATACAGGTAGCAAATCAAAAATATTCACAGATAACTTAGACTCCAGCAGCCTCCATCTGACCCTCTTTACTAAAGAAGCGAGGAAAATCAAGTTTGTGTTGTAATGAGCTATTATTAAGACAAACCTTGACTAAATTGTCAGTTAGGAACAGCACGGTATTGTCACCCTTCACTCCAGCCCGTACACAGCCTTTCTTGAGATCATCTCTAAACTCAACCAAGCTGTACGTGCGGGACACATACGGTCTTAAGAACGCGCAGTCTTCAATGAACGCGGCTAGCTTAGCAACCGTGGCCTTGCCTGTGCCCCCCACCCCTACCATCTGCATGTGTTTGCCGGGCTGACGAAAAACACGTGCTGCTCGGGTCACGTGCTGGATGGCAATGTCGAAGAATACAAAACGGTGCTCCACGCTACCCCGGACAAGTTGGCTCTGTCGTAATGTTCCTAATAAGGCAAAATGGATAAACTGATTATTCAATGCGTTCTTGTCTGAATTTACAAAATCTTGAAAAAGCAGAACTGTAGCAAGGAAATTAAGAAGAAATCTACCAGCAGTTCGAGTAAGAAGTATCGAGGCTATTTATATCATAATTAATGCAAACACTATCAATCGATCAATCAATCAATCAATCAAATTAAGTACTTATATAGCGGATGATCCATAGGGAAATGATCTCAGGCGCTTAAAATTACTCCAAACGAAGTTTTCATGGAACACTTGGAAGTACTGGTGAAATGACACCGATGACAAATTTTACTTCTGTTTGCACTATTTCTCTGGACTTTGAATTTTATTTTCTTGAGCTCCTTAAGAGTAATTATTTTTGGTACTATTTCAGGCAACTATTTATACATCTTTAGCTTTTAGAAATGTAAAATGGACAGTAATATATTTAACATTATATAAGGTTTTGACCAAATTTAATGATTACCAAACAGACTAGGATCAAACAAAGGATACTGAAACAAAAAGAGAAAAAATCAGGCTGGGTTCAAGATTTGAAAACAAAACAAAACAAAACAGAACGCATGAACTCACCTCTAAAATCTGCGGCAGTCGATCATACTGCCTCACAAAGCGATAAGCTCGAGCGCTGGGATGAGAGCCTCCTTCCAGAAAGTCTCCAAAGATCAGCGGCGTTTTTTCCAGTTCCATTGGAGTCCAGCGTGTTCTGAACCCGTTATGGAGCTGCTCTGACAGCAGTTTGTAGAAGTATCGTCGGTCGGTGTCATTCGTGAGACGATCGTGCAACACTCGGGAGGCTTCGTGACCGAGAAGTTGTGCGCAGTGCTCACGTGATGTGATAACGGATGGATGTGCTTGAAGTAAGCCTTCTATTACCTGAAAAAACAAAAACACATTCACACCAACTTGTTAAACATGTTTTAAAGTGGTTTAACTATACAAGGTTAAAATCAGTTGTTTATACTATAAACATCCCACTACTTAACAAGGTAAAAGTCTGTTTGATTCAAATGTTACCATGAGAGTTGACTACAGCTGAAAAAATAAAAGCTTTAGTCCAAATGTTGAAGCTACAGTTTTGCTAACCATGATGTTGCTAGGTAACGGTTCGGCAACCTGGTATATTGGAGTCGGCCAATGATTTTAGAGAAGAGCCTGACATACGTTCCAGCCAAACCTGATGTTATGTTCACATTGACTTACTTTGTTTAAGTCCCGTAAATTGAAGGTATAATGCGACTTAGCAGGGGTGGGGAGAAGATTAGCTCTCAGCTCGAAGTACAGGCCCATAGCAGTGGAAACCAGATCCTCACAAGCGTCTCGCACCTCAGGTGTGAAGTCTAATTTCTCTAGGAAGCGTCCCAGCTGTGTTGTGTAGATGTGATGCAGCCACTTGGAAGAAGGATGCGGAAGGTTGAGCACACTAGGCAGGAAGAAAAACGGACATTCTATAGTAAAACCAGTTTAACCAGTTAAATTAATGTCCGTTAAATTAAATGACCGTTTCCGCAAAGAGCGTGACTTTTGAACAAACTCAACAGCGTGTAATTACTAAACTGAGACCAAAATAATGAAAATTATATGACCACCTCCTAACCTGAAGTGCCTCAAAAGCCGATCATTAATAGCGCTTCTCCCTCCCCCTGGGGGAGCACACGCAGCTAACAGTGTGACGTCATGCACTTCCTTCCACTGAAGCTTCTTTGAGTCGTAGAATCCTCTGGAGTCCAGGAACTGACGAAGCAGCTCGAGAGGGGGCTGGGAATGGTACTGATCAGGCTGAGGCATGTTGAGGTCATCAACAAAGATAATGACCTGTGGGAATATAACAAGTAGATTTAAAGGCATTTATAACATAGCTAGCAGAGCCACGCAATCAAATTCAGTATACGTAAGCGTGCACCAAATCTCGATAGTGCTCGCTGATGGCGTCAGCAAATCGCTTTGCCAGAATTTTTTTTTCGCGCGAGCGGCCATTGTCAGCGTGGGGAAAAATATTATATTTCGCTTCAATGATGGATACAGAGACTCGGCCTACTAGTCCCAAAACAAGCACAATTTTCCGGCCTCTTCTCGTGGGCTAGAGTTCTTACATGAGGCAGAAAAAGAGAAAAACAACGGAAGAGGAAACTCGGCATCAGCGCCGTCACGATTCGCTTCACTGTCCGAAAGACACTCTGGTAAAACCAAACAAATTACAAATTGGTCTGTTTCAACCTTTAAAGGTAAGCTTAAGTTTTACCGTTATGAAATTGTTAAATATAAACGTCGAGCTTTCAACAGAAAAATTGAAATAAAACCAATTCCTATTTTGCTTAATATTTCGCGTACCGCGAACAATCATTTCTGTTATTGTTGTATTTTTTTCGCGTCGATTTTCAGGATTTTATGCACAATTCCACCGGCTATGTTATAAAACAATTGGTTCATGCTTTTAGCTGTGCACTATCGAGTTATGGAGCACTTGGGAAGTTTGGAGAGCACTCAAGAAGCTAGAGTTGCCCTCGGCTATCGCCTCGGGCAACTCTTACGCTTCTTTCGTGCTCTCCAAACTTCCCGCGTGCTCCATAACTCGATAGTGCACGCTAAAGCATGAACCAATTGTTAATTGACGCGGAGAATCAACAATTTTTATAGCCCAATATTTTTTTCAAACGCCAAGTTTAGCCGCCGTTCACAATTTGTTCATTGTTCACACTAATTCGTCGCGAAAACGAAGCTTCAAACCTTGTTTGTTGGTTGTCTCATAATAATTAGTACACCAATGTGAGGCTAAGCATGCACATTAAAGAGTATTATGGTACTTTTAGAAAAGGCCACAAACCTTCTTGCCTGGTCTTGGTCCCAGGACATCCCGTCCTCTCTTTACCAGCTTGGACTCGATGAAACTGAGAGTCTTTGCAGAACTTGTGTAAGCTGAGAAATGCATGGAATTAAAAACGACCTCAGCAGCACTCATTTCTTCCTTCACACCGTCACCTGATGTGATCTCTATAATACTGTCCACCAAGTTTTTCTTGCCGGCTCGAAAAACCGCGCCCAGGATAGTCCCCGTTCCAGTGCCACTCCCCCCCGCTTGGGACAGCCGAACTAACGTGTCCTGGATCAAGGCACTTTTGCCTGTACCGGTTTCTCCGGTTAGTAAAACCGGTTGGCCGTTCAACGCCATCAACGAGATCAGAAAAGCGTAACGCACCGTGTCAACGGTTGGGACAAGGGAACGATCCACTTCTATTTGGTTTTTTAGTGGCGGTGGATCGTCAAGCGCATTGAGACTATCCGAAATGGCAAACTGACTTGATACCGCTTTAGCAATAAGTGCCCGCGTAGAGGGAACTAAATTACTCCACAGTGCAAAATGCCCACTCTCCATGTCGATGTAGTAGTTGGCAATGCTGTCGTTCCCGGGGGGTAATTTCACCCCTATCGGGGCGTCGATTTCAAACAGGTCACGAACTAAATTGTCAAATAATTGCCACACCGGGGGGTTCTCTTTCGCTGACCTGCTCTTATCTTCATCATCTTCAGTGAAACTTTGAGGGTGAAGATTCCCACCAAACGCCCACGTGTACGCGAACACAAAGATCTTTCGCAGAAAGCTCGGAAGCTGTGTAGGATTGCGCTGGATGTATGATAATGTGCGTGAAGGGACCTCATGTTCGGAGTCGTCGACAAATGTCACAGTTTTAGACGAAGTCGTTTCCGAAATTTCTCCGCCATCTTCGGCAGCGTTCGGAGCTCCACCGACGGTGAATCCACCTTGACTATTAATAATTTCTACAAAGCCGCTTATGATGTTGCACAGAGTGGAGACGATGCTGAGATCCGGTGCAGTGATGTGCTGGAGCTTGGTGTGAGTAGACATAAAGCGAAGTCCCAAGTCAATGCTGTGTTCAAACAGCTGGAGAAGATGGTCAAATGCTTCTGAAGGCAACTATCCGAAAAACAACAACAGAACATTCAGTGACTCTTGATGCTTAATACAAAATATGTATAAATCAAGGCGATTAATGATTGCGATTGCAAAATCTCTTTGCTTGTTTGGGGCAATAGAGTGTGTGCACGTGACGTCATCAGATTTTCAAATCCAAAACTTAAGAGCCGCTGAAGGGTTTATTCTCATCAGGCATAAGAGATACTAAATGTATATCTGTTAACAACTTTCTAACTCAATAGCGTCCTTCGTCTGGAAACCAGCGCATTTTGAATTTCGGAATTAAGGCGGTGCGTGACAAACGCTAAGATCGCGTTAGTCGAAAAAATGTCTCGTCAGTTCTAATCACTTCTTTCGTGATTTTAGCCATGTGTAAATGTCTTTCGGTTTGCTTCAGATAATTAGTCAACTAGAGAGCCAAAGTAAGTTCCAGATGTTTACAGTAAGTTCAAGATGTGTTGCAGTTCTTCGTACCTTTGTCTGCTCCTTTAGCCTTTGAATCCAAGTTTTTACAAAGGGCCGCCATCCGAGATCTTTAGGATCCTATAGACAAATTAAAACAGCCATGGACTACAGAATAACGAACATTAAAGAAGCAAAGTCGCGGTATTTTGAGTTATTTTGACCACGTCCAAATTTACATTTATATTCAGAAGAGAACCTGGAGATATTAATTCACTAAGATAGAAAACACCAAAGAGAAAATAATAAATCATAAAGGAACAAGGATGGTTAAGGATGGGGAAGATAAACACGGATTACAAGAGACGCACTTGAAAAATTTAGGCTAGAGTTTTCAAGATGGGCAAAAAATGATCTAACTCCTTTAAAATACCAGGAACATAAATGGAGACGTCTTACAGGAACAAGAACAAATCCATTTGATTTTCGAGGACAAATTCTTGTGGTAAAAATTGATTGAATCTGAGAGCCACGGATCGTACCGAGGGAGACACGGAAACCTGAAAACTAGAAATCTGACCGAAGAGGAAACTAGTATAAGTAAAGCCAAATTAAGCTCGGCCTGCCTACAGCCTCGTCCAATTTTGGATGTCCACGGAATTTCTTTCGTCCAGTTATTTCCAAATTGAATAAGTATGGCTCTCTTACTGATTTATCACGTCGCGTATGGAGCTGTCCAAATTACTTGTTAATTAAGAATTAATTTGGGCAGTTTGCACAAAATAAACCAAAAATTGTGCGCTAGAAAGGGTTTCTAGCTGCACGCGCGTGCGCAATCTGCACACGCCATTACTATAATGCACGCGTCAGCGGAACGAATCAAAATCAGAGAGAGAAGAGTAGAGAAAATAGATCTTTTAACACGTTAATGCAAATGTGAACGGTAAATCTCTCCCAAATTGGTTTTGGTTACTTTTCTTGTAACCCGTAAAACGATCGTAAGGAAAAAAATATCTCCTTGTCACAAAGATTTCGCACGCGTAGGAACTCGATTGAGTGCGTAAACAACTTCGCGCATGCGTAAAGTGGGATCTAGTCGACTGTGACTTTTTCATATTTTCCAACTTCGTGCACGAATATTTTCGCTTCCAGTCGGTGAATTTTTTTCAAATTTTTGGTGACAACTAAATTAATCGATTGCGTATATATATCAAGTTTTAAAAAATTTTGCAGGTGGAAAAAAAATTTAAAAAGCAATAGTCGAAAATTAGGTTTTTACTTTCTTCTGTCCTACAGAATTTTTTTAAAATTACATATTTTGACGATCATTCCTAATAACATGTAATATAGGAGTTTGAAAAGATTTCACCGACCCGTTCTCTTAATAACATGATAGCTTTCGATTTTGGGGGTGCAACTGAATGCGTTATATCGTTGCCATGGTGACAGGTTTTCTAGAAAAAATATTATGTAATGATTCTATGACGTTTTATTTATGTCTGTGGTAAATTTCACACTGATACGATAAACTAAACTTTAATTGAAAAAGAATTTGTAAAACTAGTCTGGGAAAAATGAAAACTATTTCGAGCCACCTTAAAAGCTCCTCCGGCTATATGCCCATCTATCTTTAATCCAAATATTACTTCCGATAATAAGACTCCTCGGATATAATCTCCATTCTAGTCTAACATGATATGAATTTAATTTATTATGATAAAAAAAAAACCGTCGTATTTCGAACAACACCGCAGTAGCTCAGTTTGATACCATTTTTAAATTCCGCATTATCCCCCTCTTTCCCTCCCCCGCAGATAAATGCCCCCTGCTCATGAGCCCAAAGAACGTCTCCGTGAGAGGCTAATCCATAACCCCTTAAGAAGCAATGGCGTGACTCGTTGGAGTGTATGAGTGCGTTACATCAAACCTTACCATGTACACCATTCCACAGCGACTGACAGTCGCTGGAGAAGCCATAGCGAGATTGTCAACCTCAAACAGAATCCGCATTCCGTGACCCATTCCTATCTGCTCCCCATTGGCGAGGCACAACACCTGTCACGCAAAGAGGAACACACTATAACACCATTCGATGTCACGCACGTCGTATGTCACACTTTTATAGGAGCTTTTCATAATCAATTCAGTCATGTTCGGAGTCCTTAAAATTTGCTGAGAATTGAGGAAAACGGTTAAACCTCGGGAAAACTTAACTTATCAAACTTGAAAAATTTGACACTGGTAAAACGAGCTTAAAACTTTTCCATATCACTCATGATGAATCAGTGCACTTAGTCTCCATGAGTTACCGATGTGAACATAATTTCCACACACAAACGTCGTCCCTATTCATAGGCCTAGCTGGACAAAGGCACTAACAGTTCAGTGTCTTGCCTAAGAACACAAAACAATGACCTCGGCAGGGGCTAGAAACCAGACCGTGCATGACGCGTATCATTAGGCCACCGCGCCAAGTAGCTAGACATTTTAGGCTTTGTTCACAATTGATGCACGAGCACAGTGCCGCGTACGATTCGCACTGGGTACGAATGTGAACAGACCAGTGAACCTGTGCCCTGGTACAAGGGCAATAAACGGTACTTGGGCACTTAGAGCAGTGTCTGAACGCAACACTATTTCATGTTCAGTGTCCAGGCACCAGCACTCAGGCACAAAGTGTGAACGCAGCGTAATTAGTATCATTTAATTTCAGCCCTTTATTTCTTATTTCTTTTTTTCTTTGAAAAGGACTGTCCTGTCAGTTCAAACCTTGGTATCATCTAAAACAGTGTTAAGATTCTCAATCCAAAGTGTGTCAACAGGACCATCCAACACAATCCAGTTCCATGACACCGGTGTCTCCTGCCTGTTGTTACCAATGGCTTCCTCCATCACAGTGGCTGATTCAACTACAGAATAGACAGGAACATAATTTAAAGTGAGAAGAGCTTGTGAAAGTACTGGGTTTCATCCACAGACTTAATGTGAGAGCCACCTTGTACCGCATAATAAACAGTAATATGAAAGTACTGCTCAATAGCTTTCATTTGAATGGTCACATACTAGAGTTTTATCCACGGACTGAAATTTGAAACAAGCTGATCTCATCTCCAAGTACAACTAAACAAAAACTAAATTCATCACAAAACAAATAATCCATATAAGGTCTCACGTTCATTGCTGTCCTCCAAACTGAGAGCTGATCCACTGGTCACAATAGACTTGGCTGAAGAAGACCTCGACAGCCTGATGGGCGAGGCAGGTGCGGTGTGGTTGACTGTTTCCGTCTCGCTCCCTGTATGGTACCTCGGCTAGTCTTGGCATATCTACGGTATATCTGGGACAACAGACCATCCGTCCACTCCATAGTGGTCGGATTCACTTCACCATACAGCTCTCCACTGTCACACATTTGGGGTTCAAGGTGGACACATGGACCAAGCCACGCTTAACTTTGATGCCTTTCTGTGTTAAGTGAAACAATGATCAATTAATTCCTTGGCAGCGTTTCAAAGTTGGAGCCACCAGTGTAATAAACAACAGCACATGAAAATACTGCTCAAAAACTCTCCTGTGAATGGTCACACATAAGGGTTTCATCCAGACTTCAAAGTTAGAAGCACCTTGTACAGCATAATAAACAGTACCACATGAAAATACTGCTCAATAGCTTTCACTTGAATGGTCACACACTAGGGTTTCATCCACAGACTTAAAAGTTAGAACCACCTTGTACAGCACAATAAACAGTACCACATGAAAGTACTGCTCAGTAGCTTTCATTTGAATGGTCACACACTAGGGTTTCATCCGTAGACTTAAAGTTAGAACCACCTTGTACAGCGTAACAAACAGAAATGACAAAGGACACAGACAATTTAGCGCACTAATCAAATCTCTAAACAAATACAAGCAGCTGACGTAAAGTGAAAGAAGATATGTGCTAGCATGTCACGATTGGTTCTGGTTTTACTTCAGATTCAGGCGTGAGTTTCAGGCCAATCGCGTAACGTAGTAACGGAAAACCAAGGCTAAAGGCCACGCACGACATATCATTTTTTAAACATAGCTCCGAGGGTTTCAGGACAAGCTTCTGTATTTTGTGTTGTTTTCTTTGTATCCAAGTCTCTTTTGAGAATTGAGAGACAAAAGAAACTTAAAAAAAGTTACAATTTTGGCCCGAAAGCCTTGGAGCCATGTTAGAATAATTATTGAAATATACCGAACGCGGCCTACTGAAAATTACTTTTCACTCTCAAGTGAATTAAAACCATTCTCTACAAGCAAATTTATAGGAGTCAACATTCTTACCGTGAAAGACACCGAAGTCTTTAACGACCCATTCTCCTCAGGGTATTCCCCAGTCCCTAACGGTTGCTGTTGTTCCCGCGCTTGAATGGTTGGCAGGACGACAAGCGCGCGCTTTAGAATCTGACGCGTGGTGGTTTTGCCGCCACCAGTCGGTCCCACAAGCATGACACCGTGACGGACTTGTAGCGTACTGTTCAGTTGGATTACCTTGTCGATCTGTGTGGGCCAATACTGAATGGACAACTCGCCTAGAGCAGCCTTGGCAGCTTTCTGTATGTTAAAAATAAGTTTAAATTAATAATATCCAACTCGAACGCAATAATAATTTATCACGTTAACTCAGAGGTCATAACTGTGACAGTTCAATTCCTGTTGGAGAAACTCTGAACTTTGTGGCAAAAAAACGCATAGTGTGAATGGTAGGCCTAACCGTAGAAATAAAGCTGCGTTTTCAAATTTCTTCAGCCTAATGTGGATAGGGACCGATAAACATTCGCATGTCGCATTCCTTATCCTACCAAGCTAAACACACAGATGACTCCCAGGAACTCTAGCTCCTGATAACTGGAACCTTCTACATTGTCCTTAAAGGTTCTAGTTCTTTTTGAGTCACCAACCATCATTTCTTTTACACATCACACTGCGTTCACCTTGAGCAACTTGTTATCAGGAGCGGGTGGATCCATTCCAGGAAACAAGTCAGCTAAGATTCTGGTAAACAGCGGCAGGTCCTCGGCTACAAACTTTGGAATGTTCGCGTCCTTGACCGCATTTATAATCAGGTGAGATTCCTCTTCTTCCAGCGACTCAGATTCCATGTTGAGACTAGTGGCACGAACACACGGAGAGTAAAAAACAACAGTTATGACACAAAGTGCTCCTTGATTAAAGGAGCCTGTCACTGTTTGTGCATCTTAAAAAGTTTAACCTAAATTTTTCATGTCCGTCGTTTGTAATCCGTGTCAATCTTCTCCATCCTTAACCATCCTTGTTCCTTTCTGATTTATTATTGTCTCTTTGGTGTTCTCCTATCTTGGAAAATTGCTATTTTCAGGTTTTCTTCAATTTCAAGGTAATCTTGTATGTTGCCAGTATAACTCCAAATACCATGATTGAGCCCATTAGAGTATATTGTGGATTGCATAGAAACTTCTGATTAATGTTAAGTTTAGTGAATCATAAGGAATAGAAAACTAACTTACAAAAGTCGGATATACATTTTGAAAACTCAATAATTAATCAAATTCTTAAGTTTATTTTCGATTGAGATGGATATGTGATAAAATACTTTCTCTCGTGTTTGAGTGGTTGCACTTTTGTGCAAAATTCAAACTTCTAATCCCTTTTGGCCTTTGTGAGAATGTTACCGTCCTTGCAAAGGGATAAAACGTACACTACGAGCTTGTATTCTTCTTCTTCTACGGGCATATTACAAACTCACAAAATGGCCAGCTCGTAGTTGGCTTGATAGCTCAGTTGGTAGAGCACTGCACCGGTATCACAGAGGTCATGGGTTCGAATCCCGTTCAGGACTGAATTTTTGTCAGGTTTCAACTTCACAACAATCAGATCTTCATATCATTCTACGCAGTTCAAATACATGAACTTTCTTCTACTCACTTGTAAACAGTTACACACCTTCACCGTTTTAAGCATAAGAAGGCACTGTTTCTTAGTATTCCTACTTCGCAAAAGACAATTACCTTGCAGCCCTCCTGCGCTGTCCAGCCATGAGAAGAACCGATTTGATGGCGCGAAGTCCAAAGTCATAGTGATCCTGAATACAAAGAAGAAGATAAGGATCAGTTTTACTTGTATTGTAACACATATATTTTTTTGCTTTGTTACTGCTTTCGTGTGTTGCTGTTGTTATGTGTGCTACTGAGCAGTACTTTCATGTGGTACTGTTTATTATGTTGTAAAAGGTGCATGGTTCTAACGTTTATGCCTGTAAATGAAACCTTAGTGTGTGACCATTCAAATGAAAGCTATTGAGCAGTACTTTCATGTGGTACTGTTCACTACGCTGACTAAAAATGATAATCTGGCAAATTCACACTGTCAGATCAAAAGGTACCCTGACAGTTATTGTCGAAATTCACCTGTTGAGAGAGCTGTTTACTCGCCAGCTGATAAAGATTGACAACTTTTCTTGATAACAATGCAGCTGTAGTGAATCCCTCGGAGAACAGGATGATCTCGGCGATTAGTGCATAATCAGGCACCATCATGGCCACAGGACGGAACAAGGATTTCAAATTGTCAGGGAGTTCAACTCGACCTGCATATCTGGTAACATAAAAACAGAGTTCAATCCATTAATCCTCTTTACATGTAACATGTATGTTACATGAGGTGGTTTTGTAGCTAAACATTACACGTCAGTCACCCTTGCAATATCCTCCTTGGAGAGACAAGTCTCTTTCTTAAAGAAACTATGTTACGGATTTCACTTGTGTCCAAGATTGAACGCACGCATTGTTTAATAAGTACTTCATATTTGGCAGGGTTATTGACTTTTTCATATTATTATCCAACTACACTTCGCAGAGTACAAATAACGCTTAAGACGAGTACAAATATCACGCGGTATTTGTACTCCAGAGGACCGGTTTCACAGGTTTCCTGCCGTTGACCAATCAGTTAGCTAGATTTCTCGCGCCAATTCCGTTCCGCTTCGCATACTTCTGTCACGCATTCCCTGTAAATAAATATCCACGAAATTCGCTCGCACGAACATACCAATTTGGCGTGCTGGATAATAAATCTCTTATTAGACGTTTTGTTGTGTAGTATCGCTGAGAATTTTTACTCGTTGTTTGTATTTTGACTCGCCCTACGGGCTCGCCAAAATACGGCACAACTCGTAAAAATACTCAGCGATACTACACAACAAAACGTCTAATAAGATATATTTACTTCATACGTGACAGATGTGTGTGTGTTTTGGTGACTTTTACCAATGAGGACACCTTGTGATGCTTATCATAAGGAATTTGAATCTCGTTAACGTTCAATCCTGGACATACCTGTCGGATTTAGCCAACTTTAGACATACATAAGAATATGGCAACCAAATCCAGTGAAATATAAAAATAACCACTTGAAACAGTGATGAAACATTTCAAAAACACAATGGATACAAAGGAAGGTACGGATGGACAGAAATTGAAAAAGATTCAAATGGAATGCGATATGCGTTTATGAAAAACTGCTGGGCTGAGCAGTTTACAAAGTTGTTCTCGTTTGTCATCTTTTAAGATGATTTAAAAGTCATATTTGTTTGCAATGATGCTATTGTTTGTCACTTTGATTCACAGAAGGAAATGCTTCTTAACATAAGTTTTACAGAGTATTTAGCAAAATTTAATAAAATAGACTAAACTCAGCCATGACAGAGTCCCTTCAACGTTGCCTACCCAGGGTTCATTGTTATGAACGTTCCACAGAAGCAAATGCTTCCTAACATAAGTTTCACAGAATGTGCAGCAAAACTTAATAGTAAGTAAGTAAGTAAGTAAGTAAGACTTTATTTAACGAGGGTAACATATAACAGTAATAAAACTGATAAACTAATGGCCCTCAAAAATTAAAAATTTGAAATTTGAAAAATTAAAAATAACACGTTGCTTCAACGTTGCTTACCCTGGATTCATTGTAATGAAAGTTCCACAATTGGCATTCAACTTGATGTCTCGTCCTTCAAACAAAAACCTAAAAACCAAACACATTTTATTACAGGAAACACGACAAGCAATTGAGTAATCTGTCAAAAGACAAGATAATACGGGCAAAAGACGTTCAAGATGTACACAGCTGAGACCACAGTTACAGGGAATTTCAAAACATCTTGAATTTTGTCATAATACTCCGCTAAACATCGTCTTTTCAACTCTCTTCCTACAACTAGCATATGTGATGAAATACCATCTCTAACTTCACGGGAGGCGTGATTTTTTTTTTTTTACAAAAATAAAGGGAATTCAAAGCTCTCTCACCTAGTTACACCGTTATCCTTTGCTGTTTTAATGGAATGCAGCTGCTGAGCAATGACTGATAACACTTCGACATCAATACGATTGAACTCATCAAAACAGAACCACGAACCAGACTGAGCTAAACCTGAGAAAAACTTGCCCATCATCTGATACAGAAATAAACAGTTAGTAATTAGAATTAGTAAATAGCCAGGATTTTCTTTACAGTTTGTAGCCTGCATTAAAACTTCACACTGACTTCCGATTTATACTGTTCAAAAAATGGTTGGTTGTTGTTCAACGTAGGGAGAATACAGCGGTCTATCCACGGAAGTTTTTGTTTGCGCCCAGCGCACGAGCAAAGCGAGC
This sequence comes from Platygyra sinensis, assembly GCA_019787425.1. Classification (NCBI taxonomy): domain Eukaryota; kingdom Metazoa; phylum Cnidaria; class Anthozoa; order Scleractinia; family Merulinidae; genus Platygyra; species Platygyra sinensis. Next base: position 17,689 of record JAHPZR010045147.1, on the reverse strand, counting down.
ACGTTCGAAAGCGAACAGAGAGCTCGGGAGCGGACTGGAGAGCCCCACTCAGCCCTACCCCCTTATGTTTTGGCTCGTTCATATCCCAAATTTTGTCTGCGATCTCGACGAGCAAAGGAATGATTGTGAAAGTCATTCTGGACTTCAAGCTTCGCCAAGAAATGGTACAAAAGTGCGTTGTTTACAAGACAACAAGAGAATGTCGGAGAAATCTGTTTTCCCGAAACTTTAAAGTCCTGAAATGACGTCACAATCATTCCCAGTGTCCAGTTTTTGGTCTCGCGGTTTTCTACACCACCAGAAGTGAAATTCCCGTTTATGGTACATCAAAAACACGGGGAAGAAAAATCGCTCTCAAATATACTTTTTTTGACTATATTTATCAGAATATTGCGGAGATTTTATCGAGCGAATAAAAAAATGTCATATACACCTTCACGAATACAGCAGATTATGAAGTGTATTGTCGTTCGTCTCAGAATGCGGTCACAAAGCATGTAAATCCTAAGGTTGCCATAAACATGTGAAATGTCACCTGATATTGTTTCAATTTGTTATTATGATTTCGAAAAAGACTGAACTAACATTAGCAATTTATTTACAGAAACATGACAATTACAACCTGGTAAAAATTGATTGTACCTTTGGCAAAGAAGACAAAAATATTTATGGTATGATTATCATAGTTCTGAGCACTTGCTAAAAGTGCCTCCAATTCTTTTACAATAAGATAACAAGAATTATTTAAAACTCTGAACACTTTACGAACCTAACTGGAACTTTTATTGCATCCTTCAGCAAGCAAATCTGGCGAGTTTGGTTGAGCTATAGTCTCCTTCGCAGCCGTTTTTTGAGACGTCACGCAATGCTTGGGAGCGTTGCGTGACATCCCAAAAAAACAGCTGCGAAGGAGACCAATTGAGCCATGGTACGTAGGCAAAATGCACATTTGTGTATATCCGGTAAAATGAAAAAAACAAATGCTAAAATATTACTTAAGTGCAAGTTAATCAGTGACAGATCACAAACATAAGTAATAACTGTACAGTTTTTGTCACCTTGTAATCAGACCTTCTGAGCAGTTGAACCAAAGACACTGCTTGCCATAGCCTAAGAGACGATACAAAACAGGTATTGTGTTTAGCATGAAAAGGAGGACTGCAAAAATAACCACTTCAATCTCAGCTACATAAACTTTGTAAGGCACTATTAAAAGACGCTATTTTATGAGATATTCTTTTGCTACAACCTCCTACCAACACTAGATGGATCATTAGACAGACATAAGCCGCTCCAGCATTTTCTTTTAACAGAGAATTAACACAAAGAGCTATTTTCCCATCAACACCTTTACTCTTTCGCAAGATCTTTGACAGTCTCGTTTGTGCCTGTACCCGCAGGTCTAAAGGAGCACCATTCAGATGAAGATTGAGCTGCCCCAGTCCAGGGGTTCAAAAACATCGGTCGGGTAACGGAGTGATAAACAAGTCTGGAGAACATCCGAGGTATTCATAGCCATATTCAAAACAAGGCATTGACTGTGACGACCATGCATGAATGGCGATTCATCATGCCACTCATAACGCAGTTGCCCCCTGCAGAAGAAAACAAAAAAAAAAACAAAAAAAGGGAACGTCATGGTATATTATCAGTCAAAGGAATTTGAGCCGTAATTGGCCCTCTGACTTGTCTTACAGACAAGACCGGGACGTTCTTGGATAAAATCCCAGGTGTAGTGACCATTCAAAGAAGCTATTTAGAAGTACTTCATTTGCGTTCTGTTTACTTATGCTGTTCAAGGTGGTCCTAACTTTGTCTGTGGATAAAAAACCCTATGTGTGGCCATTCAAATGAAAGCTAGTCGGCAGTACTCTTCATTTGGTTCTGTTTATTATGCTGTTCAAGGTTTTTTGGTCCTAACTTTGTCTGTGGATAAATCCTCGTGTGTGGACATTCGAAATGAAAGCTAGGAGCAGGTCTTTCATGTCGGTACTGTTTATTATGCTGTAAAGGTAGGTCCAACTACTAAGTCTGCGGATGAACCTACGTTGTCGTTGTGACCCATTCAAATGAAGCTATTGAAGCAGTACTTTCATGTGTATGTTTAATTATGCTGTACAAAGTGGTTCTAAACTATTTAAGTCGGTGATGAAAACCCTAGTGTGTGGCCATTCAAAAGAAAGATATTGAGCAGTATTCATGTGGTGCTGTTTATTATGCTGTTCAAGTGGTTCTAAATTTTTAAGTTGGTGATGAAAACCTGTGTGTGACCATTTCAAATGCAAGTATCGAGCAGTACTTCATGTGGTATGTTTATTATGCGGTTAAAGTGGTGCTAACTTTTAAGTGTGTTGTACAAAGGTGGTGCTAGCTTTTAAGTCTATGGATAAAAAGCCGAGTGTTCAGTGACCACTAGTCGAATGAAAAGATATTGCGGGAAATACTTTCATGTAGTAATGTTAATTACGCTTGTACTGCTTGCTGTGATTAAGACGACGGAACTATGGAGGAGTAAATTCGTGTGGTACTCTGAATATTTTGAGATTTTGGTTTAATCAATTTGAACTCGTGTTCGATTAACAAAATTACCTGGTCCATTGGAAATCCTCCATTGATAAACCTGGATTTAGAATCATGGAATCCAGGACATTTCGTCATGTAACATTCAATGTTATAGCACACGGCCCTCCAGAAGTATGGTGCTGATGAGGGACTAATTGAGGACGTCCACCAAAGCTGATGGATAGACTGTGAAGAATTGATACTAGCTTTCTCTCTTTGCCTGAAAGGCAGTACTTCATAGGTCGCGGGTGTACACGAAAAAAGCTTAGTTACATTCCGATTTAAACACATTTGGGACTGAAACGAGAATGGAGTTTAATGCGTTCACCCATAAATGGATTTCAATTACTTTTGTTCTACACTGTAAAACATGAGTACAAACTAAGAAGCGTAAAAAATCACATCTAAAAGGAAAAACATTTAGGAACGTGGAAGAGGACATTATACAGCTTTACATTCAGGGACTATTACGGGTAATTCAGTAAGCTCTGCCGCCCGGGGGGGCAAGATAAACAACAATCCCGCGCGTTAATGGTTGCCCCTGAGAGCGGCAGAGATGGCGCTAAACACACGGCTGGCGGCGAGAGGATTAATGATATACACCCGCGGTGTCTGACAAGGCACCATTTCCCGAAAGCCATATAATAAATCACCCTTATGATATAAAGTTTTTGGTCGGTAAAGCTGGCTGGAATATTGGCCTCGTTCTTTTTTCATCGAGTTTATAATGGCCTTGACTCAAGTTGATATGTCTCTCCCGCATCCGGGGGGGGAACTAGACCACTGATCCAGCCAATCATTCACCTCATGCTCGGCAAGAACTATTTATGCCCAAGAACAAAGTGGAAAACGCTGTGCTGCGTTTACTATACAACAGTCAAAAACAGCTTGTCCTGGGTGGCTAACACCCATCAGAGGAAAACCCTCCGGTACCATAGTCCACAAGCACTTATTCAAGGTTGCCTGTTATGATGTGAACAAAAACACCTCACTTTAATACACATTTATTCTGTGAAAAATAGCTGACATTCAAAGCCTTCTTGAGGACACTGGGGCTAAGGTAGCTAAGTCATTTACTTTGACTTATTTGGCCACATAAAGAAATCACCTTCAAATTGAAGGAAACCAAAGACGGAGCAACATCAAAGAGATAATAATAAACTTTTTAAAGGAACAAATGGTTGGTTAAGGATGGAGAAGATTAACACGGATGGAAACGCGACGAACTTGAAAATTTAGGCTGAACTTTCAATCGCCGAAACCGTGACGTGGTAGCGTGACTTTAAAAAGAGAAGAAAGCGGCTTCATCTATACCGTGCGGAAATTCTCGTGCACAAATTGTCAATAAGGGGACAGACACATGAATTATGACGCAACAAACGAGAGCGAACCAATTTGTACAAAAAATGTGTTTGAAAAAAAAAACAGCAGTACCTACCTTTCGTTGTGTATGAAGTATGGGTCTACGAATCTAACAACCTACTTGAAAATGGTAGATGAAATCATGATGCAATAACCGGACACAGCACCTGCAAAAACTGCGTCACTAATTTGCTCAAGGATTTTCACAGCATTTGTGGTTGTGTACTTAACATTTAACAGTCTTCACTCACATAGCATAGCTCTACATTGTACAACCAAAGATGACAGACAAGTTCTCGTGCTCTAAAGATGCCTACGATTAACAAAGAGGTAGAGAATCATCAGCAGTGCAAAAAACAGAGAAGTATACCATACAGCATGGGATAACACACCACTATTGTAGAACCTGAAATTTCAGCGGAGTGCTTTTTGTGTCAACAAAAAAACTTTCTTCCAACTACGAGACCACACTCCTAAGTCCCTAGAAATGAAAACTCCCAGAGAATAATCTATTCCATTGTAACTTGATCCTAAGGGTCCAAGTCGACAGAACAGACCTAATTATGATTTAGGCATTTTAGAAAATCTGGTCAGCTACTCACTAGCACTTTTAATGCTCAAATAATTATATTCCCCCTTTTGTAAGATTTAAATAGTTTTGTCGCCAAAAAGTCTGTTTACATTAAACACCAAGTATCTTTAGTTAAAATTATATGGTATTGCACTAGGGCGAACAATCGAAGTGTATTTAAACGAGGCTCCGTGTGCTAGTACGTGCAGATCAAAGTGGAATAGTTTCGTAAGAGTCATTGTGAGTATTCAATTACAATTCTTCTTTATTTCAGAGGAGGAATTCATGTCAGCCTTTAGTGTATGTTGTGTTGATGCGGAAGCATACAGTCAAATTGGTAATTTGGACCAGGAAAAAACCCTCGGAGCAAGGCGAGACCCAACAACAAACTCAACCCACATATAGCACCGGGCTGCCCCACCGGACTGGAATCGAACTCTGGCCACACTGACCGGAGGCGAGTGCTCTCACCACTGTGATATTGCTGCTCCCCTCAAGTATTTAAAGTGCACCTAGCCCCAAAATATTTTTTTCGCTTAAATAAATCTTTGCACCTATTCGAAACGCACATGCACCTTTTAAAACTAATCTTGACCTTTTAAAGGCTGTAAAAGTTACAAATCTAGCCATCACTTGTTGCACGACCGAGCTTGTAAAGGGCATGGGTCTATTCCTGGGTTGACATCACAGACTGATTTGCATCGTAGTTAGTCTTTGTAAACATGCATGCAAAGAAGTTTGTGACATCAAACCAGGAATAGACCCATCCTCCTTACTTGCTCGGTCGTGGAACAGATGATGGCCAGATTTCTTAACTTCTACAGCCTGTAAAAAGTCAAGATTAGGGCTAAAAAGGGGCAAAAAGGCGCAATGTGTTTCAAACAGGTGCAAACAGTTACTTAAGCGAAAAAAATATTTTGGGGTTAGGCGCACTTTAAAGCAGGATGGAGATATTCTTGTTAGGAAAATAAAGATTTCCTTTCTTACTTAGGTAGTGGTACACTTTCTCCTTCCTCTGAAGTCATGTGCTGGATCTGTGCTGGTGAATGAGCTTGACGAACAATTTCGAGTTGATGAATGTTACCAAGCACTTTCTCAAATGGGGCTGTAACAAACACAGCAAACAGAGAACATTTTATTCAACAAAGAAAAAAGTCGTGTAATACACTGTGATTAAACACGACGGGCATTTGAGAACATGAGGAAAAATGTAGAAAATACGAGCCGCAGGCGGTGGTGTTTTTCGAGTGTTCTCAAATGTCCACAGTGTTTTATCACAGTGTAAGGCTTCTTTATTTGCTTTAATATTTGCTTTAATATAGATTTTACACGCTGCGAGTTGAAACAACGACACACACAGATCGTCAAACTGACCGTGCCCAATTTAATAGTACAACTAAAGTGCTACATGCTTCGTTTTCAAAACTTTCTGCTACCTCGCAGAGAGCTCCATCACAAATTTCTTCAAAGAAACTGTCTTTCGCAATCTCTAACAAAAATGGTTGACTGGAGGTTATGTGGCAAAAAATAAAACACGCTTTTTCTATGTTTTATACTCTGACCCAAAACAGTAGGTTTTTGACCAATCAGAACGTGCGCAGGGTCCTATCTATATTAATGACGGATAGAGGCTATGACCTTACTCAGGAGGGTACAAAAAACAATCTGGCACCACCAGTCCAACGAAAGGTGTTGAATCAACGAGACGATGTCCATGATAGAGTAAGTTGCAACTGATAGGCTTTAACATTTGCTGCAGAAACAGTAAAAAAGCCTGTACTTCGAAGGGTTAAAGTTCTTACAAACCTGAACAGCATCAGGGTTTTTGCTATTTGCCAAGATATCAAGCAAAATCTTCATTGCTCAAGAAGTAAAATCTTGCAAACACCAGTCTCTTTGTCTCGAGATAATCCTTCAAAAAAACAACACAAACTTGTCGGTGAATACATAAAAAGGGTAACTTTGCTTCTAGCTTGAAGCTTGTTCCATAGGTATCGTTTATTTGTGTGATAGTAACAATAAGAATGCTGACGCAATGGTTATTGTGACATGACAGAAGTTTGGCAAGCCACACACAGAGCTGACTGCAGGGCACAGTTGTTTAAAGATTGGATAACGCTATGCACCGGATAAATCCCAGTCAAGCGGATAGCTTAGTTTGTTTTGTCAAGTGGAAAGCTTCGTTTTAAACTGAATGAAATAAATATATCACCTAAACATAACAGGCTCAAAAAATCCCAACGGCTTTAGTTTACTTTGTTACAGTTCCATCCAAACCAGCACAGTTGAGTAGCAAACTAAATGAAACGCCATGACGAAGTAGCGCCTCTGTGTGGTTATCTCCATATTACATGATATTGACTGCCAGTTCTAAATCTGCCCAGTTTTCGTTGTTTAAGTCTGCATACCAGCCAAATGGCCCATTTGGTCGAAGCTTATCCCGGGTTTCCGTTGCAAGAAGCGACTAGGAGTATTTCTACTCCCCCCTGGATGGGATGCTAGTCCATCACAGGGTTACCCCCAGCATTAAATTCGCCCGGTACCCATTTATACACCCTGGGTGGAGAGAGGCACTGCGAGAGTAAAGTGTCTTGCCCAAGAACACAACATAACGTCTCCGGCCAGGGCTCGGACCCGGACCGCTTGATCTGGAGTCCAGCACACTAACCATGAGGCCACCACGCCTCTCACACAATTTTCCCAGGGTTTACCTCTAAACATCTGTGTATTTTCTCTAAATGAGAGTTACTTCCTTGTAACACTTCCAGCACTCCTAAAGCGGTCAAAAAACATTGCATTATCAACCATACACTAAGTTAAAGGAACTCAGTCAGCTTTAACACCGCGCTGACCTGGACATTAGTTCTCTCACTTTGAAAAGAGCTCACCCCAACCTGAAATCAGAGTAAATCTAGAAACTCGCTTCATTCTTCACAGTGTTTTGCTTGATTTTCAATCGTTTACTGAAAAACCTGTTTTTTGAGTGTGCATTTGCTCATTCTATGACGTTGTTGTTACATGGTTAAAAACTGAGTATGGATCGTGTCTCTGTGATGCACAAATTGGACTATGAAATGGTATCTAATGCGCATGTGCACTAGCTGACTGTGTCCCTTTAAGTCCGACATAATCCAAGAGGAGTTTCGGTTTTATTGTCCTGTCGGTTTAAATACACAACTAAAATTATGTGCGTTTTTAGCATTTAACTTGTATATTTTCCCTTTTTCTTACATACTCCTAACCGCAGTAAGGACTGAGTTCAGCTTATATTGGCTGACGAAATGCGACACAAAGTAGCCTGTAATAAACCAGTATAAGTACTGTTATTATGATACTGACTAACTCTGTGTTAGTAGTTATATGGGATGTGCATGGGTTTCATGATAACGTAGTCCACTTACCAGCAGCTGTTGAAGCTCTTCAGTGCATTTGGTTTACTCAACAGTCCTTCTCATAATGTCTTTCCATGATTTGTCGACTTGAGCAAACAGTCGAGCTTCATTTGGTAGTTGCCTATTTAAAGCAAACGCTTTTAATTTAAACTGACGTTCACACGTACAAGTGTAAACAACATTGTGTACGACCGTGTTGTCAGCATCTATGCTCAATGAACAATAGAGTGGTTTCATCTTGAATTTCGAAAAGGAATTTCGCGCCCACGCTTTCATCCAATCAGAAGTCAAAAGCAATCATGACGCGGTCGCACACGTCTTCCCGCGCTTTCTGTCAGCTACATGAAATTACTTCGAATTTTGATTTGTCACTGGATTGTCTCTGCCTCTGTGATTGGCTAAATTGATGACTTTGGTTTTGGTTCTTTGACAATCAATTGAAAACCACTCTGTATAGCGCAAGCAACGTGACCTTCAGGACAGACTAAACTTAAAATCATATCTTCGTTATTTTAATGAAAAATTAACACCACCTCTATTCCTCAACTCTAAGGGGACAGATGGCACAGTTTGTTTTCAGCGTGAGTTCATCATTGATTTGGCAAGGAGAGTAGCTTTTACAACCTCTTTTTCAATCTCTGAGGGAAAAGCCCTGAAACTGGTATTTTCCATCATTTTATTCTAGCCAAGATTTTAGTTCATGATCTTAAAAGACCACTCCAAAATATCAATGTTTCACCTTGAATGTCAGCTGCTGAAACAGATGGTCTCAAGGTAAAGCCAGTTTCGCTGACAAAGAAGCCATTCATCCAATGTTCTTGCAAATAGTTTTAGTTTTCTGTCCCAATCCTCAACCAAAGCCTTAAAAAAAAAAACAGAAAATACTCTTAACAGACTGAAAAAGAATACGGTAAATACAGTGCACGAATTTTAGCAAAAAAAAAACAGAAAAAATTCACTTCCTTCACCAAACCGTTGACTTTACCCTTTGAAGGGTTTGATAACTCCTGACCGATCATCAAACTCTTTGTTGCGTAAATATCTTAATTATCTTGCCATGAAAATTTCGATACTGGAAATGCTGACACCCCTTTCACCGGTTAAGCCCACAAATAAGATATTTTATACCTTGATGGGCGTGACAAAGCGTGACCCTCTGATGTTGGAAAGCGGACCTGGCTCTCTTCCACGGATGTTATGATATCATCAGCTCCTGTGATGATGGCAATGTCACGGCTAGGATGTGCAGATAACTGGAAATCTGTATGATTCCAAAAGTCCATTACCTGGAGCACAAAACATAAAGGATCATTTTCCCTAAACGAATGAAATAAGCTGAACGAATTATACATGAAAAGCCGAGGGTGCACCTTTTCGTATAAATTCATCAGAAATTTTCATTAAATTTTCATCCTTGTAAACGTTACTTGTTCGTTTGCTCTACTTGCGTCATGGACGGCAAAACTAAAGCATCATTGCTGGGTAATGAGTTATGCTTTATATGAGTTACAACTGTTTCGACAAAGGTTGTCCCATAAAAGTGTGAAAGCTTACGCGACAAATGCCAATTGGCATTATGAGTAGTAAGCGTTGGGCTTTGCTTGATTGAGGTTTAAGGTGATTAGCAACAAGGAAGGAGAAAGCATGAATACATGTGTTTCTGCTGTTTCCTTCCACCACGCTGAAACACCTAGGGTTCACTCAAGCAACCGTGAAGGCCCGTTTACACGTGCGATTTTTGTCGTGCTAAGGTTGGCAACAAGTTTCAAAACATGTTCGAAACCCCTGCGATATCGCGGCGACAAATCGCACTGAAAATCGCACCTGATTTACACGTGCGATTTTGAAGTTGCAACTTAAACGCGACAAAAATCGCACGTGTAAACGGGCCTGAAAAACATCATTACCCATAATAACTTGCGATATTGTCGCGTGAGCGTTTCCCCGTATGTAAAACAATCTTTCTCGAAACAGCTGTATGCTTGTAGCTGAATTTTTCCGTTCACTCCTGTACACAGTCTACATATATAACTCGATCAACACTCAGACGCTAATTTTATTTTATTTTTTTATTTTTGCCACACACAATGAAATACAAACATAATAAAAACGATAATAAATATAGGCTAATTCATATTAAATTTAAAATCTATAGATTACTTGGGAAGAGAGCTGTGGCGGGGAAATCTCCGAGAAGCCGAGCTTATGAGGAATAGAGATTTTCCCCCACGGGCAATTTAATACTAGGCGGCATTTTAAGAAATACAGAAAAGTCGATTATTTAGGTATTTAAGTGTGTTTAGAGGAAAATATAGATATAAGGTGCTTTAAGGTATTTACCTTTTGCAGCATTTGTTCCAGAGTTGCTTCATTGCTGGCCTGGGACGAGATGTCTAAAATTTTCTCCTTGTGTTGAAAAACCTTAAAATATAATCCCAACATTTTTAACGCTAATACTGCAGCACCATCATGATAAAAAGTATTACAAGTTACAACACAATTAAAGAAAATAAAATATGTTATCACAAGGCTAAAAATGTAAAATTCAAAAGTAGACACCGAACGTTTGGACTTTTTCAAATAAAAATGTCTTAAGCTGTCTTTTAAATGAGTTTGAGTCCTGTGTTAAAGCCATCTGAATGTTTCGGAAGCTTGTTCCACATTGATGACCCAGCTTAGCCAAATGTACGATCACCAAATGTATTAAACTTTGTTGGAGGAATTTCCAACAAAGGAAGATCATTTGATCGCAGAGAGCTTCTAGAAGATGAGTTTTGATGCAACTGCATTATGACTTCCAGGCCCCTTAGGAGCCATGTTTTCCAAAGAGCATGACAAGCACCAGTGTAGAAGCTTTAACCTACAGCTCCGACTCCCTCTGTCAGTCTGAAAATAGCGATATTATTTCTCTATACTATTTTATATCGATTTCTGTAAAGTTGGTTATGAGAATCTCATGACGCATCAGTGCAAAGTCATCCAGATAACATGTATCTTGATCCAACCTATCTCTGATCTGTCTACTTTACAACATTGCTTTGATAAAAAAAAAAGCGCAATCAGGCTCTAATCACTTAAGGTGGTAAGTTTCTAAAGAAATTGTGATGCTGCGTTAGTGGCGAGTGTTACAAGATGATTAAGTTTTATCAATAAAACCAAATTATCTAATAATCACCTTTAGTTGCAGAAGATGTCCCAGTGTGAAATATTTATCGCGGACTATCCTTGTTCCAATAACATTTGATATCGCCTCCCAGTGTCTTGTTCTCAGTGCAGCATTTCTCAGGCTCGTTATAACAGGCATGCCCTGTTTAAAGCTCATCACCTTCTGCTTCAGTCTTGGAACAACCTTGTTGGGTGGAAGACCTGAAAAAGAACAAATGCCAACAGCCTTTTCAGTTCTAAGCCAGAAGGCTGTCATCTGTGTTACAGTAACTCTCTCAACAACAGCACCCTGCAGACAGAGTTTACTGGCCATTGTAGGGTTAACATTGCAGAAATGTGAGAAGCCAATGGGGCGGTTTCTATATGATAGATTGAAATTTCACATTGTCAACTGAATTCTTCTAAATGACCATGAAAACGCTAACACCAGCAAGTTAAGACGTTTCAGCTCCCCCCCTCCTGCGCCAAATTGTCCAAATGGGAGGCCTATGCAAAAGTTGCAAAATTCCATAAAAACCCTTATAATTTTGTGGTCCTGTCTTCTTCAATCCATACAAACTCATCTACCATCTTTGCCATTGTTTCCTCCTCCAAATATTATATTCATAGGTAAATTTGAGTTGATCTGTTTCATCTTACATCATCTTAGTGTTTCAAAAAAACGCAAACAATCATACTCTTTCACCAGTACTCTCACACAGTCAGTCTGCAATGGCCCATTGTTGGGGGGTTAAAAATAGCAGCCAAACCTACTCGGACTCGGGATGGGGCCGTTAGTAGAGGTTCCGTAGAGTATCTTCCAGTCTTGATGGATATCCAAATTATAAAATAAAATATATTATATGGGCTGAAAAGCTTCCATACACGCGAAAAATCCAGAAAAACTAAAGAATAGACAGCGAGTGATCACAGTGAATGGTTGTGGCTGAAGAGTGGAATTCTCCTAGTTTGACGAGAATTTCATAACAGCATGGAAGTTCTTGGACACAACTTCTACCAGATGACCAAGGTGTTTCCACTTCTGGTTCATACTTGCCATGGTCCAGAAAAATGGCCTACAGTATTCCAGTCTTTTCCACAGTCACGGAGAAACTCTGTATAAGCATCAAGCACCTATACCTTGATACTCCAAGTAAACAATACGTCGATGGATTAAACCTTGTGACATCCTATATATTGTTGTACGGCATCAAATCTTCAGAGTCATCAAAGGGCGGTGGCCACACCCACTGATCGAACCAATCCCTGCCAATTCTTGAAAGGGATTCCCATAAAAGGCATGTGCTTCAGTGTCAAGTGCCTTTTCAACTTCTGTCACCTCTAGGACATGTTAATGAGGAGGCCTGGGGACTTGACATGGCCCTGGCTTGCTAAGACGTAGCAACCCTAGTAGCAGACACAACAAAAGACACGAAACACTAATGGACGCTTTTAAGGACGTTCGCGCGAAAATTTTCTAACATTGATTTTTTTCTAAAAATTTTACCATTGAAAGATGATGAGTTAGTGATGTCAGAAATGTAAAAAAAGGGGGGTCACCGACTTCGTTTCAGAGAGAACATGCCCAGAAGAACACCTAAATCTGAGTAAATCGGGCTTCAAAAGCGAAAAATACCAAAGTGGCTGAAAGTCCCAAAATATTGCAGTTAGAGCTTTGAAGGGAAGTGTTCTCTGCCAAATATGGTTTAAATGGACCTTTTAAGAGAATTAGTCAACTGGTGAGGGTATTCAAAGAACAAGTTCGCATTTAGCGACCATAGTTTCACGCGCCTTGCAGCCGCAAGATGACAGAATTCCATGTCCCGTGGACAGAAATCTTCAATTTTTTTTAACTTCCCACATTGATTTTTTGTTCATTTTTGGACAATGTGGAGATAATTGTAAATTAAATCTGTTTCTGAAAAGAAAAGTAGGGGTCACCGAACGTTCAAGATCGTTAAAGCCAATCAAAGATTTAGCAATGGGCACCTGCCCTATCTTTGTTCATTTTACTACTTAGCGCGCGCGCGCGATGCATGACGTGGCATGTGAATTTCGGCGCAGTAAGGATGCGGCAGCGAACAATTGGCGCGAACGTCCTTAATATGCATGTATCCAAGCTATTCTGGTTAGTCCAATTATGCCAGCCTCCAGCCAAACAAATGAATAACAGACCAAACAAAAGTTGTGTGGGGCAAGGAGTGCAGAACATGCAGGAAAGAGGCGAACGCTAAGAAACAGGTCTGACCAAATGCAAGCAAAGCCCGACATTAAGGTAATTCCGTAGTATTGCATTGCGCATCCCTACTGCGCACGATTTTCGCGTCATCAGCGCGCGCACACGAGCACGTGCACGTGCAAAACGTGAGAGATTTCCCTCAAACTAAGCTCGATAACGGAATAAATTCTCCTTTTCTCTTAAACGAGCACGGTGACCCCCGATTTTTCTTTTAGATATTTGCCAAGAACAGCCTAATGAAAAACATATTTGAGGAGGAAAAAAAGTTTGATAGTAGAACATGATTTTTTTTGGAAAATAGTTCCCAACTGGGTGTATTTTGGCCAAGGCGAGGACTTCAAGTTAGCCATGGAACTGTCCAAAAAAGTGAAATATGCCCGCAACCAGGGAATCAAAAACGGCTTAAATGAAGCAATACTGCTTATGTCAATAAATGAAGCTTTAGTTTCAAGACAAAACTTTGTCCTTTTCAAGTAACCAAGATTTAATTCTGTATGAAGCTGATTCGAACGTTTAACCCGCAACCAGTAAAAATACCCCATTTTAAGAGCTTGCTGACGCGTAAACAAGCACGGTGACCCCATTTTTTTATTGCATTTTTATAATGTTCATACCATGAATGTTCCTTACGCCCAGTTTCACAAAAAACGTTTTTTGATAGCTAGAACAATTTCAAGGGAATTACCTTAAATCTACTGTTTAATGGCCACCAGATTGTACTTTCTAGGCCCAGTTACCACAAAGCTTGTCTGACGATGTTTCCAAAAAAATTACCACAAAAAACGTTAAAAACACAGTGCCAAAATATATTCATTTATATAGCAGATGTCTCGAGCCTATGCTCTTCCTTAGTGCTCAGTGCTAAGTTTTGAATGGGACGAACTGTTTCAGATGCCTGCAGATGTACCAGAAAAATTTCTTTAGAGACTTGGAATCGTATTGGAACAGAAAGGAAGGGATGCAATGAGACCCAGACATTCAATAAAGCAAGAAAAAGCCTCGGTAAGTACATCACCTAGTATCACTTACAGAGGGCATCAAATTAAACTCACTCAGTCAAGGCTTTCTTCTGCAATGAAGATGACATGGAACTCCCAAAGCGGTCCTGATAAGCAGTGTAATTACGAGCCTTGGTGGACAAGTTAGCCAGATCTTCCTTCAACAGCTTTAGTTTCTCACTGGCCACCTGAGGGATACTGTCAGCATCCAGCAGAGCAGGAGAGCATACCTTATTCTTTATTGTAACTAGCTCACGTCGCACTGTGCTGATTAGATCATCAAGGGCCCTGCTATAACGTTGGATGTTTTCATCCTTCTTTGCTTCACAGTATAAAATGGTTGACTGCGAGGGGAGAAAAATGAAAAAACAGAGGGAGTGGTTGGCGTTTGGGAATTGTGGTTAGAAAGGCTCCCAATGTCTTCAATGTGGATGAAGAAGCAGTGACTTAGAGTTAATTTGTCATTAGTACTGAAATAGAAAACATTTTCTCTGTGTTTCTAACAAATTTCAGTAGAAATCTACTGGTGTTCTATCGCGAATGCCATTCTCTTCCAAACATGCAACCGCCATGTTGCTCATGGCTAAGCTACTCACTATCTATTCATATTTAGCATAAATCTACTAGCGTTCTATCACGAAAGGCGTTCTCTGATTGGCTTCGCTACTCACTATCTATTCTGTGATAGACAGTGAGTAGCGTAGCTGTGTGCGCTTGTTAACAAAATGACGGCCGTTTCTTGGCATTTTCGAAGTGTTTGTGAGGAGGATTTAGATAAAGTTTTGAACAACTAGTAGATTTATACTAAAACAATTAAGATTATTCGCCCTCAATTGCTATGCTCGATAGTTTACGAGGGCGCATCACGCGATAGAAATCTCAAGCTCATAATCTAATTGTTTAGTTGACAAAATGACGGCCGCTTCTTTACGTTTTTGAAGTGTTTGTGAAGACAATTTAGAAACCACCTGAACGACTAGTAGATTTGAACTAAAACAATAAGAATATTCGCTCTTATTTCTGCGTGTGATAGAAATCTCATGCTCATAATGTAACTGTTGAATAAAAGTAAAACTTTTACATGCATTTTTTAGAGTATTTTCCAAAAGGGATTAGGGATTAATTAATTGTCTAATACCTTAAGATGTTGAAAGCTCGGCATTAGCATCTGATAAAGGGCAAGCTCCTCGCTTGATATGGACATTTCAAAGTTACGCGCAATACTGTACATGCGAGTCACAATGTTGTACTCTTTCTCTAAAGAAGCAATCTCATTTCCCATACGTGACAAGAAGATGAGATGTTCCACAAAGGCTTCTACAGTGTCTGCCATTTTGTCCAGCTTCCTTGAAGCGTGCTGTAGGAGAGAAACGTTTGTTAGCAGGTTTATTAAGAAAAAGGCTATGCCTGCTCCTAAGTATCAGAATGGTTTGTGTAACATGAAAGACCTTGGAATATACATATAGGCTACTTTCAACTCCTTGAAGCGGTGCACTGAGCTCATGTGAGGCACACTCCCGCCTACTTGTTTGGTTGCCCTTCCAACTTGCTGCATTTACCCTTCTGGGTGGAGAGTGGCGATGCAAGAGTCAAGTATCTTGGTAAATGGCGTTGTACAGTACAACCTCAAATAATTCTTTTACTATGACTTTAATATTAGGAGTTCAACATCCACTATTTCGTGTACCATATTCCGTTGTGAATTGATTGACGACAAATGCACATTTCAAGAAAGCAAAAGTCAGCTGTGTGCCTTTCCAGAAAGACCTTCTTCCAATGAATCTCTTTATGAGAGTATCAAAACTCATGATGGAATAATCCTTGAATTTACATAAAATAAGGGTCTTGTCACATTTTCAAACACCTAAAGAGTACTTTGATACAATTTAATTTGACAGCTGAAACAAAGTAAAAAACTCCTTGTATCAGTTTGCCATACCTTGATGACATTCAGCAGGACATCATTTCTCTTGGCAGCAATGACAGGAAGATGTCGACCTATAGCTTCGAGAATCTTTTCAGGGAAGGGAAGACAATTGGTTTTAAATCCAGTAATGTCTACATGAAACAGTCCAATCCTTTTATGCAATGTCATCTTTGCCATCTCAAGGACCTGTTAAAAACAAACACTTGTGACAATAATTGTTTAAGATGCCTGACTGTCTGACTTGAGCCACACATGTACTTTAGAATTCCTGTCTCAAACACAGATACTAACAATGCGTGGAAAACCTTGCATTGTGTACATGTAATGACTTTGGAGAATTTTTGATATCTGTCAAGGAAACATTTGACAAGGGTCTAAACTTAAAACAAATTACACAGTGTAATATTTAACAAATAAAGAAGCCTAAGCCATGTATTACACTGTGATAAAACACGATGGTCATTTGAGAACACGAGGGAAATGTAGAAAACACGAGCCGCAGGCGAGTGTTTTCTACATTTCTCGAGTGTTCTCAAATGACCGGAGTGTTTTATCACAGTGTCATACATGGCTTAGGCTTCGTCATTTGCTTTCAAATATAGATTTTACACACGCAAAACAATAAAACACGCTTTTTCTATGTTTTATATTCTGATAAAACATTAGTATTTGACCAATCAGAGCGCACACAGGGTCCTATCTATATTTTAAAATGAATTGACTGTTTTGTATTACTGCAGGTCTATGTTTACGCTATACTACTTTAGAATGGATGTAATATTATTTTTGACCTAGTAATTAATGTGCAATGTATGTGGGCCTTTGAAGCTATCAAGATGATTAGCAAGTGTAATGAATTGACTGTTCTATATTAGGTCTAGTTTCAAGAACACTAATACTACTTTAGAGTTAATGAACAAAGTATTCTGGCCTCGTGTTCAATGTACAATGTGTGGAGGCCTTTGAAGCTATAGAACGAGATCACACAGTCAGTGTAATAAATTAACTACTGCATATTATTAGGTCTAGTATCATGCACACTATACTACTTTAGAATGGACTGAGTATTTTGACCTAGTGTTCAATGTACAATGTGTGGGGCAAGGGACGCTATAGAACAAAACCACACAGTCAGTGTGATAAATTAACTATTGCATAATAGGTCTAGTATCATGCACACTATACTACTTTAGAATGGACTGAGTATTCTGACCTGCTCTGTATGCTGGTTAAGCACTGCATAGAATTCTTCAGTGTCCCATTCTCTTTCTTTCAGGGAGCCATCCACATCTACCCTACGTGATTTGTCCACCATAACACAGAATCGTCTAAATTTCTGAGTACCAATGACAAAAATAAAATAATTATTAATGTCAATTGTGAATCAAACATTTTTTTAGTCCAACAAAGGCTTTTTATGCTCCTTATCTTTATTGAATTTACATCCCAGGTTACAAGCCCACCCGAATATTTTTCTTACAAATTTATGATTGG
>JAHPZR010045146.1:0-12319 GCA_019787425.1 Platygyra sinensis | reverse complement strand
TGGGAGGGACCAAACTTTGGACCCTGTTACTAGTCCCACAAAGTGAAACTAGTTTGAATTTTTGGGACAAGTTCCTGCGACTTGTTTCTTCAAAACGCTTTGTGTGAACTGTTTGTGGGACAAGTCACAGTGACCAGTCCCTGAGTTCTATAATGATGCTACAAATACGGCTCATGTTCGGTGTAAAATGAACAATAACACGTATTGTTTTACCCTTTGTCCAAGTTTCAAATGACTCCTTTGTTCCTTGTTTTGCTTTTGTCCTATGCATTATGACATCAGCTGTGTCGTTTTACATGGAACATAAACCACAAATAATCTGAGCCAATATACAAGAAAGATTGATTTCTTGAATATGTAACAAAATTTAAGCATGTGTGTACTTGTGGCAAAATTTTATGGAAAATGCAAAGACCGATCAGAAGCAATTTTTTTTGTTAATCCTTGAACTGTGTTTCCCACTACATTAGAATTTACTGTGAGGTTTAGCATAATGTAAATGTATTGGCAAAAATATGGCATACAAATTCTCTGAGTCTAAGCCTTCTTGTGGTTGCAAGGTTTGGAAAGAGGAAGAAGAAAATAATCAATAATAGAAAAATTGCATATATGGAAGATAACACTTTGTTGGCATTGTGACAACAGCAAATCAGTATTCCTGTTGTTAAGATGTCACATCTTTTATCAGCAGGACTGCCAAGATGACTCATCTTTTGCCAGTTTCTGTTTGCTGTTGTCACAATAACTTGCATTCTACTAGCAAAGACCAAAAATTACCTTACAGATCAAACAAAAAGGCTCTGGCTCAAGAAAATTGAAATTAGGACACTGCCAGATAGAATCCAGGAGTCAGCATTTAGGTTTTGAGTTTAAGCTGAGACTCTCCCTTTTTTCTAAAGTTTAATAAGATCTACATGTATTCGCAAGCATTTTGAAAAGCCAAAGCCTTCTCTTACAATTACTGGTTGTAAAACCAAGGATTAAAAACGAGAATGTCAATTAACATTTTCTTTCAAGCACATTGTGGCAACTTCACCTTCACCTAACTTCTTAGCGCCAAGTGGTGCATAAGGCCTCGCATTGTGACAACAGCAAATCAGTATTCCTGTTGTTAAGATGTCACATCTTTTATCAGCAGGACTGCCAAGATGACTCATCTTTTGGCAGTTTCTGTTTGCTATTGTCACAGGAAAAAACGCTGGAATCTCTCGGTTCACTGACTGGCAAAGAAAACTTTTAAACTTGTGCAAAAACCGAGAAGGCTATGGCTTAAAACACTCTTTTTGAATAATAGAGAATTGTTCCCCTTTCTATTGTTTATTTCAAAGTATTCGGTCTTGTGACTTGCCTATAACGCCTTCCTATGGCGATATCCTCCAATCCGTCTGGTCCTTTAGCTCGGGAATATTTTTAGCTCTTTATGAAGGTCCTCGTGCAAATCGAACCTATCGCCTGTATCCATGTAAGTAAACTATGTTCTCGATAAAATCAAAAGATGTAAGAGGAACCATAACTCCAATGGCTCACCTGTACAAGGAACTTTTCTAAGGTGTGCGCCTACTTGGCCGCAACGTCAGGATAGTCGATGATTAAAGCATTCTCCTCCCCAGAGTCCGCGCTTCTTTTTCGCGGGCTTTTTGGTCAGCACTTAATCTTGTACCCAGATCTCATTCTGTGTGAAACTGAATAGCCCATTGCAGAAACGTGAGAGCACTGGGGCGAGTTCCTTATATTGATTAGATTGAAATGAGACCCCGTTTGAGTTTATTAACCCATTGACGCCTGTGCCGCCCGTGACGAACCTTGGCCTTTTTTCCACTTCTGACGTCATCATTTTTGACCAAAATTGGCATCATCTATACTCAACTTCTGCAGGAGAAAAAGATCTTTCCAATGATCCCTAGATCAGATCCAGCCTCAAAACCACCAAAATGTCCAAAAAATGCATTTTTGGCAAAAACTGAGAAATTACGAAAAGAATGGGGCGAGGAAAACTAACTTACTTCTCGACGGCTTCGCCGGTTCTCGGACATGTGAGCATGCTCGCAGGCTATACATATGGTAAAAGTATGCACGAAAACACTATCCGTAGCTTCCATTGCCAACTGGACCTAGAGAAAAGTATTCAAGGTATTCTGGGTTGAGATTTTTGGTTTCGCTGTACTCACGTTTTCCTGTTGGACTTTCATTACGATTATGATAAAAATTAACCTTCGTTTTATCGTGAGATTGAGGCAAAGCTTTCTCCGTTTTATTTTAATCGTTTTGAGAAGAAAAGCATTTTGAGGAAGGCGAGAGGGGGTTTTCTTGTTTATCTTATGAACTTAATGACCCGAGGATTGCGAGGCCGGAATTATTCGGATAACGCAATAATCACTTCAATTAAATTAGGGAGACCAATAAAATATTCCGTTAATAAGTAAAGAAAAAGAAGAGATTAATGTGGCAATTTTTGGAGAATTCAATTACTTATTCTGATACCCTCGGGTCAGTAAGGTCATAAGATGCTTAAAACACTCGAATGTTGGCATCAAAGTACCGGATACGGAATGGCCTAGAGCTGGCCTCCTCCAGCCTCAAAGAAATCCCTGTTCATAAGTATAATTGCAATGCAACAGCTAAGATTGTAAATTTACCACAAGCGACACCAGTCAAATGTCTAGCAAATGTTATCATGCACAACAGCTTTGTCCGTAAAGTAAATTAAAGTAAATTTACCCCAAGCTACACCAGTCAAATGTCAAGCAAATGTCATCATGTACAACAGTTTTGTCCGTATAGCAAACTAAAGTAAATTTACCCCAAGCTACACCAGTCAAATGTCTAGCAAATGTCATCATGCACAACAGTTTAGTCCGTAAAGCAAACGTTATGTAAGTCACCATATTTGCAAAATGGTAAATATTAATAAATATATTCCAAATGTGCAAATTCAGTATACAGTTAAATTTATAGCAATTTATAATTTTTGATCTTATGGCAAATACAAGTAAACCACATGCAAATGTTCTTTTTTGTATCCTGGAAAAAACAAGAGCAAACATTACTGCAAATCTTTGTGTTTGCAACATTTTTGGCCTGCATTTGCAGATGCAGTCAAACTGCTATCTTTGCAAAGAAAGTAAATTTGAGCAAATATTTAGAAACAGTGATGGTTTGCACACGTCGCAAATTAGATGAAAATTTGAATCAAACATTTCCATTTACTCCACATTTGCACATCAATACCCACGAAACAAATATACAAGTTTTACCACGCTTTACCTCCCAGTGCAAATAAAATCCAAATTTAGAGCCCCAAATTTACCACACATTTGCTCAACTCGCAAACATGAGTAAATCCGTTTTTTCGTCCAGTGTTAGTAATTGTTTATCGATGATATGAAAATTTGCCTCTTGAATGAAACAAAATCATTCCTCTTCCATTTTTTTCATAAGCCAATAACAATATTTCATCTTTCTCGGCCGTCGATAAAACCCGGAACATGGAACATCCCGGAACATTCCGGAACATCCCGGAACATCCCGGAACATCGCATAATTATGATAATTATGGGAAAAATATGTAAAATTAAATTTTGGGCTTGCTCGCGTGACCATTTGGAGCGCTCAGACTGGTCACGTACGTACGATGGCCCACAACTGTCACGGCAACAGAATTAACCTCCCGGCAAAAAGAATAATCTCACGGCAAAAAGGAAAAGACTCACGGTAAAAAGAAGAACCTCACGGCAAAAAGATTAACCTCGAAGCAAAAAGAAAAAGACTCACGGCAAAAAGAAAAAGACTCGCGGCAAAATTTCTTCGATGTCGAGAGGACGTTTTAATTCTTATTTCTTATGCCGTGAGGTCGAGGTTATTCTTTTCGCCGTGAGTCTTTTTCTTTTTGCCGTGAGATTTTTCTTTTTGCCGTGAGTCTGTTATTTTTTTTTTCTTTTTGCTGCGAGGTTTTATTTTTTGCCGTGAGGTTAATTCTTTTGCCGTGACAGTTGTGGGCCACCGTACGCACGTGACCAATCTGAGCGCTCCAAATGGTCACGCGAGCAAGCCCAAAATTTAATTTTACATATTTTTCCCATAATTATCATAATTATGCGATGTTCCGGGATGTTCCGGGATGTTCCATGTTCCGGGTTTTATCGACGGCCCATCTTTCTCTAGCAGGAAATGAGCGAGAATATCTTCATTTGTATGTTTTTTTTTGAGAAAACAAGGGTATCATGTTACAAACTTTGCGGGGAAAACAAAAGAATCAAGTTACAAATGTTGACGTTGAAAAAATAAAATTATCACGTTTGCTAGTTTAACGTATTAATGAATCTAAAATGAACGAAATTCAACGTAAAACACCAGAGTAAAATTTAAAATCGTCTTGACAAACAATAATTGTAAGTTATTTTTGACACGCAATCAACTGATCAATCTGTAGCACAACAACTGACAACGACTAAACCGTCACGAACCGTTTACTCCCTGTAGCCGATTGCACCATCAGGCGTAAATGCTGCGAAATCTTCGATGACGTAATGGTCTTAATCAGGAACTATTTCTAAGATATGTCTGCGTATGAACGGCACGAACAATTCGACACCAAGGCTATAAACAAAAGCTTTTTTCTTCATAGTCGCGATTAAATTATGTCGGTTTTCTTTACGATTAAGAAGCTAGCGAAGTAGTCACGCGAGTCACATAATTCAAGAGTTACGCTGTCCACGGCTATTTTTAGTACGGTGGTTATTTCCCTACCAATGACGTAATCCTTGCACGTTCTGACACGTTCTTTTGCTTCGGATCGAACGCTTCGATAAAACCAAAAAATATATATTTCACACACAATAAAGAACACAATACGTGTAACATTTTCGTGTACTGATGTTCAGTCAAAAGTTTTTGGAGAATAAACATTACAGGTTGCGTGATTCAAAGTCCCGACCAAGACTTGGCCGAGCAGAGGTCTGCGTCTGGTCACCGACAAAACTAAAAAAAACTAGAACCGCGCCTCGGCCCCAGGCCGCGCGGTTAACAAGACAATTTTGTAAATCGTGTAACCGCGCATTAAAATTAACTTGTTTCAATCTTAGCACTATGTGTGGCACAGGCGGCCTAAGTTCTCGTTGTGAGGAATTATTCTGCGAACGTTCAGCTTGTGAAACGTGACATTTAATCTTTATGCAAACGTTCAGCTCGTGAAACGTGACATAGTTACCGCCGTCGTCTACTGTTACACAAACTGTGTTATTGCAACATCGCTCTTAGCAGCTGTGAAATCTACGATTACGTAATAGTCTCGTTTGGGACATGCCTATGAATGATAGAAAAGGAAACGAGTATCACGCTATTAATAACCCTATTGATAAACAGCTTTCTTCCTTAAAAGTCAAAATATATTTTTTTGTGCTATGAGTAAAGGAAAAGCAAAGTAGTCAAGGTAGTTGCACAATCCGAAGTTTACGCTATCCACAGCTAATTTTAGAACGCTCAGGGTTTTCCCCCTGCAAGTTCTGGCAAGTTCTTGTTTACCTCAGCAAATACTAAATTTTCCTTCAAATCTCTTCACTCACTACGATAAGCCTAAGAATTCACTTGAATTGCCTAATCCCACAAGAAATATTCGCAAATGTTAAAATAAACTAATGACCAATACTCCTGGTGATATCAACTAACAAAGCAAGCAGGATATTATTTGTCACTTAGCGAAAGTGAAACCTGCAACATCAGCGCATTATGTGGCTGACGTAATACCTTTTTTAGCGTAGGTAATATTCCCTTCGAATCCAACGCTTTGATAAAGCCAGAAAAATGTACGCAATCAACTGATCAATCTGTAGCACAACAACTGACAACGACTACACACGAGCTATTTACCTTTTTTTTATTTTTTTTTATTTATTTATTTAGACTATGCAAAATAATATATACAGACTAAATTGAAAAGAAATTAATTACAAGTAATAATTGTTATTTTAACTATGAAAAATAATATATACAAAATAGCAGTAAAGTGTAGCTTGAAGGAAATGACACTAGCATTCACGTATCTAAAGAAGTTTGTTCCATGTTTTTTTGAATTGCGATAAGCTGTTAGATCTAAAAGCTATGGTGCGAAGAATATCTATTTTGTTGTTGAGACGCAGTAGAAAACTGTCAAAGTCCAGGATGCCGTTGCGTATGCTCGTAGCAAAAACATTGTATTTGGCGACAATCAAACAGTAATTAAGCACTTCCCAGTTATTTGACTCTTTGTGCCAACCATATAGAATAGTGCTTTCAGATAAAGGCGGTTTGTGATTTTTTTTTCGTGCCACCAGTTAGAAAAACAAGTCCAAAACGAGGAGGATACACTACAGGTAATTAACATATGTTTTAGAGATTGACTTTCAAGGTTGCATAAAGGACAAACATCAGTATCAGCTATGCGCGCGCGGAAGAGGCTAGATTGGTAGGTAAAATATTGTGAATAATTTTGACTTGGAACATGATCAGTTTGGTTCTTTCAAGATTTTGAAAGGGAGCATGTAGATGTACGGAATTTTAGATTCATTAATACGTTAAACTAGCAAACGTGATAATTTTATTTTTTCAACGTCAACATTTGTAACTTGATACTTTTGTTTTCCTCGCAAAGTCTGTAACATGATACCCTTGTTTTTTCAAAAAAAACATACAAATGAAGATATTTTCGCTCATTTCCTGCTAGAGAAAGATGGGCCGTCGATAAACCCGGAACATGGAACATCCCGGAACATCCCGGAACATCGCATAATTATGATAATTATGGGAAAAATATGTAAAATTAAATTTTGGGCTTGCTCGCGTGACCATTTGGAGCGCTCAGATTGGTCACGTGCGTACGGTGGCCCACAACTGTCACGGCAAAAGAATTAACCTCACGGCAAAAAATAAAACCTCGCAGCAAAAAGAAAAAAAAAATAACAGACTCACGGCAAAAAGAAAAATCTCACGGCAAAAAGAAAAAGACTCACGGCGAAAAGAATAACCTCGACCTCACGGCATAAGAAATAAGAATTAAAACGTCCTCTCGACATCGAAGAAATTTTGCCGCGAGTCTTTTTCTTTTTGCCGTGAGTCTTTTTCTTTTTGCTTCGAGGTTAATCTTTTTGCCGTGAGGTTCTTCTTTTTACCGTGAGTCTTTTCCTTTTTGCCGTGAGATTATTCTTTTTGCCGGGAGGTTAATTCTGTTGCCGTGACAGTTGTGGGCCATCGTACGTACGTGACCAGTCTGAGCGCTCCAAATGGTCACGCGAGCAAGCCCAAAATTTAATTTTACATATTTTTCCCATAATTATCATAATTATGCGATGTTCCGGGATGTTCCGGGATGTTCCGGAATGTTCCGGGATGTTCCATGTTCCGGGTTTTATCGACGGCCGAGAAAGATGAAATATTGTTATTGGCTTATGAAAAAATGGAAGAGGAATGATTTTGTTTCATTCAAGAGGCAAATTTTCATATCATCGATAAACAATTACTAACACTGGACGAAAAAACGGATTTACTCATGTTTGCGAGTTGAGCAAATGTGTGGTAAATTTGGGGCTCTAAATTTGGATTTTATTTGCACTGGGAGGTAAAGCGTGGTAAAACTTGTATATTTGTTTCGTGGGTATTGATGTGCAAATGTGGAGTAAATGGAAATGTTTGATTCAAATTTTCATCTAATTTGCGACGTGTGCAAACCATCACTGTTTCTAAATATTTGCTCAAATTTACTTTCTTTGCAAAGATAGCAGTTTGACTGCATCTGCAAATGCAGGCCAAAAATGTTGCAAACACAAAGATTTGCAGTAATGTTTGCTCTTGTTTTTTCCAGGATACAAAAAAGAACATTTGCATGTGGTTTACTTGTATTTGCCATAAGATCAAAAATTATAAATTGCTATAAATTTAACTGTATACTGAATTTGCACATTTGGAATATATTTATTAATATTTACCATTTTGCAAATATGGTGACTTACATAACGTTTGCTTTACGGACTAAACTGTTGTGCATGATGACATTTGCTAGACATTTGACTGGTGTAGCTTGGGGTAAATTTACTTTAGTTTGCTATACGGACAAAACTGTTGTACATGATGACATTTGCTTGACATTTGACTGGTGTAGCTTGGGGTAAATTTACTTTAATTTACTTTACGGACAAAGCTGTTGTGCATGATAACATTTGCTAGACATTTGACTGGTGTCGCTTGTGGTAAATTTACAATCTTAGCTGTTGCATTGCAATTATACTTATGAACAGGGATTTCTTTGAGGCTGGAGGAGGCCAGCTCTAGGCCATTCCGTATCCGGTACTTTGATGCCAACATTCGAGTGTTTTAAGCATCTTATGACCTTACTGACCCGAGGGTATCAGAATAAGTAATTGAATTCTCCAAAAATTGCCACATTAATCTCTTCTTTTTCTTTACTTATTAACGGAATATTTTATTGGTCTCCCTAATTTAATTGAAGTGATTATTGCGTTATCCGAATAATTCCGGCCTCGCAATCCTCGGGTCATTAAGTTCATAAGATAAACAAGAAAACCCCCTCTCGCCTTCCTCAAAATGCTTTTCTTCTCAAAACGATTAAAATAAAAACGGAGAAAGCTTTGCCTCAATCTCACGATAAAACGAAGGTTAATTTTTATCATAATCGTAATGAAAGTCCAACAGGAAAACGTGAGTACAGCGAAACCAAAAATCTCAACCCAGAATACCTTGAATACTTTTCTCTAGGTCCAGTTGGCAATGGAAGCTACGGATAGTGTTTTCGTGCATACTTTTACCATATGTATAGCCTGCGAGCATGCTCACATGTCCGAGAACCGGCGAAGCCGTCGAGAAGTAAGTTAGTTTTCCTCGCCCCATTCTTTTCGTAATTTCTCAGTTTTTGCCAAAAATGCATTTTTTGGACATTTTGGTGGTTTTGAGGCTGGATCTGATCTAGGGATCATTGGAAAGATCTTTTTCTCCTGCAGAAGTTGAGTATAGATGATGCCAATTTTGGTCAAAAATGATGACGTCAGAAGTGGAAAAAAGGCCAAGGTTCGTCACGGGCGGCACAGGCGTCAATGGGTTAATAAACTCAAACGGGGTCTCATTTCAATCTAATCAATATAAGGAACTCGCCCCAGTGCTCTCACGTTTCTGCAATGGGCTATTCAGTTTCACACAGAATGAGATCTGGGTACAAGATTAAGTGCTGACCAAAAAGCCCGCGAAAAAGAAGCGCGGACTCTGGGGAGGAGAATGCTTTAATCATCGACTATCCTGACGTTGCGGCCAAGTAGGCGCACACCTTAGAAAAGTTCCTTGTACAGGTGAGCCATTGGAGTTATGGTTCCTCTTACATCTTTTGATTTTATCGAGAACATAGTTTACTTACATGGATACAGGCGATAGGTTCGATTTGCACGAGGACCTTCATAAAGAGCTAAAAATATTCCCGAGCTAAAGGACCAGACGGATTGGAGGATATCGCCATAGGAAGGCGTTATAGGCAAGTCACAAGACCGAATACTTTGAAATAAACAATAGAAAGGGGAACAATTCTCTATTATTCAAAAAGAGTGTTTTAAGCCATAGCCTTCTCGGTTTTTGCACAAGTTTAAAAGTTTTCTTTGCCAGTCAGTGAACCGAGAGATTCCAGCGTTTTTTCCTGTGACAATAGCAAACAGAAACTGCCAAAAGATGAGTCATCTTGGCAGTCCTGCTGATAAAAGATGTGACATCTTAACAACAGGAATACTGATTTGCTGTTGTCACAATGCGAGGCCTTATGCACCACTTGGCGCTAAGAAGTTAGGTGAAGGTGAAGTTGCCACAATGTGCTTGAAAGAAAATGTTAATTGACATTCTCGTTTTTAATCCTTGGTTTTACAACCAGTAATTGTAAGAGAAGGCTTTGGCGTTTCAAAATGCTTGCGAATACATGTAGATCTTATTAAACTTTAGAAAAAAGGGAGAGTCTCAGCTTAAACTCAAAACCTAAATGCTGACTCCTGGATTCTATCTGGCAGTGTCCTAATTTCAATTTTCTTGAGCCAGAGCCTTTTTGTTTGATCTGTAAGGTAATTTTTGGTCTTTGCTAGTAGAATGCAAGTTATTGTGACAACAGCAAACAGAAACTGGCAAAAGATGAGTCATCTTGGCAGTCCTGCTGATAAAAGATGTGACATCTTAACAACAGGAATACTGATTTGCTGTTGTCACAATGCCAACAAAGTGTTATCTTCCATATATGCAATTTTTCTATTATTGATTATTTTCTTCTTCCTCTTTCCAAACCTTGCAACCACAAGAAGGCTTAGACTCAGAGAATTTGTATGCCATATTTTTGCCAATACATTTACATTATGCTAAACCTCACAGTAAATTCTAATGTAGTGGGAAACACAGTTCAAGGATTAACAAAAAAAATTGCTTCTGATCGGTCTTTGCATTTTCCATAAAATTTTGCCACAAGTACACACATGCTTAAATTTTGCTACATATTCAAGAAATCAATCTTTCTTGTATATTGGCTCAGATTATTTGTGGTTTATGTTCCATGTAAAACGACACAGCTGATGTCATAATGCATAGGACAAAAGCAAAACAAGGAACAAAGGAGTCATTTGAAACTTGGACAAAGGGTAAAACAATACGTGTTATTGTTCATTTTACACCGAACATGAGCCGTATTTGTAGCATCATTATAGAACTCAGGGACTGGTCACTGTGACTTGTCCCACAAACAGTTCACACAAAGCGTTTTGAAGAAACAAGTCGCAGGAACTTGTCCCAAAAATTCAAACTAGTTTCACTTTGTGGGACTAGTAACAGGGTCCAAAGTTTGGTCCCTCCCACTAGATTTTGAAGCAAAAATGACAAGTTCACACAATGGTTCTTGTCCCTGCAACTTGTTAGAACTCAGAAAACAACACACCGGAACAGATGGGTTCCCAAGGCAACCCACCAAGTCTCAGCTTTGTTTATTTACTTTGTTAAATATGTAAGCAAGTTATAATTGGTTTTACCTACAATTGGTCAAGCAATTGGCCTTAAGACTTTTTAGCTAGGGTCAAAGA
This sequence comes from Platygyra sinensis, assembly GCA_019787425.1. Classification (NCBI taxonomy): domain Eukaryota; kingdom Metazoa; phylum Cnidaria; class Anthozoa; order Scleractinia; family Merulinidae; genus Platygyra; species Platygyra sinensis. The sequence goes on along the minus strand of JAHPZR010045146.1, from coordinate 1,244 downwards.
CTAACAATACGGAAAGCCAACAATAATAATTAGTTATTAAGGAAAACTATACCATAAAATGTGACACTGAGTTACTGAAAACAGCTTTATTTACCGGTAATATATAAATATGCATCTTTTTTGAGGTAAATTTTTAAAATCTTCTATTTTTCTAACCCTCATTCAAAACACTTTATTTATTAGCTCATCACCCATTTTAAACCAAGACTCTTGTGTGAGACCTTCATGGTACAGGATTAGCACAAACATGCCAACTCATTTTGCAATTTATTTCTCAATCGTATACCTGGCCATCCATGTAAAACCTTTAAGTTTTCGCTTTTGATTTGAAACTGATTTCACAAACAATGTGGCCTTTCTGTTTTACTGGACCTGTTTTTTTGTCATAAATTGTTTAATTTTCTTGAAATAACTGCGGCATGACTTTCCCTACTCCCACTGCTAACTGTCGAAGAGGACAGACTAGTACAAAGAGTTTCCACCAGCAGCCTTAGGGTTGATTTATACAAGTAGTTTCTTTTTGTTTACTACCAAAATTGACCATCTCTAGAAGGTGATATTTGTCTCTTTTGACAGGAATCACAATGTGCCATTCAGAAATTATCCAAAGCCATTAGTCGCCCCCAAGCAATGGGGGGTGATGGAAATTCTACAGGCGAGAGATATAAAGAAAGGTGCCAAATGGTGTGAAGAAAAGTATTAAGTTTAAATTACAAGCCTAACATGACTTTAATATTTTCACATGTGGATCATTTTTAACGAGTTTTACCTCTAAAGAAAACATTGCTATAGAGTTAAACACTTGCTAAACTTTTTCATCTGTAATGTAACACATTAGTGGCCCCTGTCAGCAAGAAACAAAAGAAATATCTTTTGACTGACTTTCATTTCTGGTGACCTCATTATTTATAAATTTGTATATATTTATTTTAATTAGTTAGTTATTAGTTGGGTATTCATTGATATAGTTAATTACTTATTCAATTGTTGCGATTGTTCTTGAATGTTATTGCTATGAGAACAATTAGGAGAAGCCTATCTTAGACAAAATCTTTTGATATATTTTACTTGCTCAGAGCTGTCAATTCAATGAAAAAAATAAATAATGAAATAAAAATAATTGTGTCATCTAAGCAGATTCATCTAACATCTCAAGACCAATCTTTAAGCACTAAAGCACTGGACTTGGCATAGCCAAAAAGCTAAGAAACATTGCTGAGAAATGTATTATGACTCTGAAAGTT
>JAHPZR010045145.1:0-12277 GCA_019787425.1 Platygyra sinensis | reverse complement strand
GCAATAAACCCTCACCCTTCAACGCTAACCCTAGTTTCAAGCGGTAACACTAACGTTAACTCTATAGCAAAGCGGTTGTAATACCCTCCTAGTATTACACAAGATAGGCCGGTGAGCCCCATAAGCGTTACGTCTAAGCACTGTCACTCTTGTGTTCCCCGTCTCTGGAAAACTACGCCCAGACACTACGTGTCCTGTAATTCCAAGCGGTAACCTCTGCGTTTGGGACTAGTTTAGAAAAAAAGAACCTATTTGGATTGACCCCGGGGTACGCTAGCTTTTTCTTCTCCAAGACGGTACAAGACCAGAACTCTAAAAAAATTATAAGCAATGCGCTCCTAACCTTGTGTTTTTTCCGACTAAACCCTAGGTTCCAAAGCGGGTAAACCCTAGTTTTCAGACTCAAACTCCAAGCGGTAGCCCTAAGGCGTGTACACCATCTAAAGACGCTACCTTGTTCCGTAACCCTAGTTTCAAGCGGGTTAACCTAGTTTGTAAGAAAAAAAGCGGTAACCCTAGTTTCAAAGGCCGTAGCGCCCTACAAGCGTTTAACTCTGGAAGCCGCTAAACCTTGTTTCCTAACCCCCGTTTCAGCGGTACACCCTATTTGAGCGGATAAACCCTAGTTACAACGGTAGCCCTAGAGGCGTTACGCTGCTAAGCCTAATGCTTGTTTTCCGATAAGCCCTAGTGGTTTTTATTCAAGCGGTACCCTAGTTTTCGAAGCCGTAGCCCTAAGCGTGTAACAGTCTAAAGAGCCTAACCTGTGTATTCCGTTAACGCCTGTCGAAGACGCTGTAAGCCCTAGGTTTTTTTTTCCGAGCGGTAGACGCGCTCAACCACTAAACAGTAAAACGCCTAAGGTGTGTTAAGATGGGGGTCCTTTGCGGGTGGGGCGTGATAAAATGGGTGTTGAAATCAAAAATGTTTAAGGTCTTCCTGTAAGATTGACCCTGATATCAACATTGTCTATCTTAAGCGCATTGCGGAAATTAAACATCCTGACTTGTAATTTTTATTGAGTGGAACCGATACGATCCTTTGGGAGCGGTCGCGACGTTAACGTGAAATTACAAGTTTTTTTAACAACGTACCCCAGGTGTTGTAAATAATAGCAAAAAAACCTGAAACATGCAGAAGCACAACGACTTTTTGAGGTGTTACAGCACGGCAAAATTGCAAAAAGAATAACATGATCATATTTTGCTGATTTTTTTTTACTGAACTGAAATTTATTAGGACCTTCCCCTTTGTGATTTGATATGTTTGTGTTTTTATTAGTTTGCGGTCACAGTAGCTGACCGTGACAAAAACCAAGTAAACAGAAGGGGTTTTTTTTTTGTTTTTTTATTTTGCATCGTAATTATCTCCGGAAAAACACACGAAACAAACTAGGTTCAGCAAAAACAAACCATCAAAACCATGTCTACGGGCAGGCACCTACAACAACAAAAACGTGCATATCGAATTTAGGAGAGCGTTTTCTGGATAAAATTCGATTTTTTAGGAAAAAACCTAACAGCCCTTTGTCTTCTTTCCACACGGAAGCCGATTCAATTGTAACCGATTCAAAAAATATCCTTCCTAGAGGGGGAATGAAGAAAAGCTCCAATGTACAATTAATGTATAAATTTAAACAGTTTTGTAGATGACTGCAAGCTTTTGTGGTGGTGGAACCAACCCCACAATGTGGGGTAAGAAAAAATCTGCTAAGACCCTGTCGAGCCAGTATTGGAAGTGGAGGTGGGATATAGGCGACTGTGACAGTACGAGAACTTTGCAGACCAGGTAACAAAAGAAGAAAGAACCCCGATTCAGAATGAATCTGATTACCCACGTGATGCTCCTGAGATCTTTGACATCCTTACCATACAGAACCGTTTCACAGTGGTTTACGTGGCATAGCGACCAATCCCTATGCCTTGTTTCAGCGTACTTTCCTGACATCCAGAATTATGTGCCATCTTTTTGTTTGACCAATGCTATGTAACCCTGGGCCCGAAAATTAAAATTTTTAACCGACGAACAGAAACTCTTTCTTTTTTATTTTATTATCGTTGTCGACTAGACCGTTTAGAGTGAATAAAAGATTGATTTTTACAATTTGATGTCAAGATATAAGGTTTAGGAGTTTCAAAGAAGTCCATTCTGGGTTCGAGCGATGGAGTCAACTGTTATTATAAATGTTTTAATATGTATCGTTCGATATGCTGTATACGCTATAACGGCCATAATTCCTACACCTTAAGTCCCACCATTGAGGGCCGCTGATTTCGAATACATAAACAAAATTGTTTTAAAATTAGCGCTGTAAATGCTAGAAACATTCATGTTCACAAACTTGTTTGCAGCGAAAGTCCATGTCCCCAGGGTGGCGATTAATTTTATTTAAGAAGAAGAAAACTAGGGATGGTACCTGGTTGTTTTTTTCTAAAGTCTATCGAGTGTATGATAAACACAAAGTAGTGGGGAAGTTTGGGAGAACAGAAATGCGGCTGGGGAAACACGAGCCGCAGGCTATGTTGGGTTTTCCCCCTATCCCACAGCATTTTTTTTTCCGAGTTCGCTACCCCCAAAACTTTCACGAAGTGTTTTTGTATAACGGCGAATCGAAACCGGCGTACAATGTTTTTCCCTTATTATCTTTTAAGAAAACACTCAACAACCAAGAAAAAGGAAAACAAACTTGTTAACTTGGACTTCATCAAAATTTAAAATTCTCTTTTCTTTCGCTCCCGCCGCCATCGCTTACTTCAAACAGCGCGTTTTAGTTTTCTTGTGGCCCCATCTGATTTAACCAAACAAAAAGACGACTGTTTTAAACCTAATCGGGCGCCCAGAATGGCGTTTCCTGGCCCTGTTTTTTTCCTAATATCATGTATATGTTTGTCATTGTCTAGCCACTAAGTAAGGCGAACCATTGCCGTAGATACTTTCCCACGGACAGCCCGTGTACCTACATGTTTGAACAGAGTGAACGGAAACTGTTGGGTCCCGCCTGTGGCACGTAACACACTGGAAGAGCGGGTGTAATAACCAATTAAATTGTTTACTTCCAAGAGGCACAAAAACCCTAAAAAAAGAACCCAGCAACTTACCTAAAGTATCTCATTAGGGATCACGGAAAATGGAAATTAAAGGGATCCTGTAAAAGCCTCCAGCACCTGAACCTCCACCACCATCTCCTGAGAAGAATGACAACAACAAAACATCCTCAATTATCAGGGCATTAGGCAGTGTCAATATAGTTTGTCATTATTGACTAATCAGTTAGCATGTTTAGGGGCTAGATAGAGAGGAAATCTCTTCTAAATGTTTGACTTAATAGTAAGGCAATTTTAAATACCAGTGAGCAGCTGCTTGGAATGATATGCCCACCAAACCAGCATGCAAGTGAATTGAATGTCAATCCTCGTCAAAAACCTTTTGGTATCGTTAAGGCCTATTAAAGTTAAGATAAGGGACTTTAAATAAACCTAAACCCTTTTTCCAAGAAGACCTTCCATACGGGAATAGCATGGAGGGATTTTAGAGAAGATGGAAGGACAGAGGAATCCTTAAACAAAGATTTCCTTTTGGTCATAAATAAAAAAAGCTCGGTCCTGCAATAAGCCCTTGTAGAACGTGAGGAGCACTGGGGACGAGTTTTTCTTATATTGATTTAGATTGAAAATCCTTAAACCATTTCAACCCGAAAGGTTTTAATGCATGGAAGAAAGCTACCCGCAACCAAGTTTAGAAGCTTTCTCCAGTGGAAAAAAGTTGGACGCCCCAAATGGGGGAAGCCCCTTTAGCATAAAGTTGGCAAAAATTCCATTATAACAACACCCCATTTTATAAGTTTCCTGTCCGCCTGTTCGGTAACCAATCCAGTACAAATACTCCCTAATTTTGGGTGACTAGTTTGAAGAGCTAGCCATTTATTTTGGGCCATTTTTCTTTCTTGTTTCCTGCGTCTTCCTGGGCTTCCAAATACCTTACTTCCATGGATTTTGTAAGAGCTCCTTCAAATTTATACTTGGATCGTTGGGTGATCCATTTGAATATCTTAGTTCTTCAAACACAACGGAAAGGGAACAAGCCATACGTCTTGTGCCCCATGTCCCTCTTCCGGAGTCATCTCCGAAAGCCGTGTCCTTACTTGCACCATCTGCAATGGCCCCTCAATGGATTTCCCTTCGCAATTTAACTAACAGACAGGGATTATTAGTGGGTCCTTGGGAGCTTTAAACTTGGGCTGTATTTGTTTACAGGGGTCCTGGCTAAGATCCTTTGAGGGAATCTTTACTGTTGGCAGGAAATCTTATACGAGCACACTGTAGAGCCTTCCCTGCCAAGGACCTTGAAAGATCTTAAGAAAGGTCCACAAAAGCGATTCTTGCTTTTGTGGTGTGAAAAATTTGTAATCAGAAAGCCTCTTGGTTCAGAGGCATATGGATAGCTTAAATGAAGAGGCAGGCATGAATAACAGCTAAAGAGGAAAGAGGAAGAAGTCCAGTGTAGAAAAAAGCAAGAGTGCCTGTTTTAGGAGCATTTTTTAACGACACTTTTAAAAGCTCTTTTGTCTTTCTGCCCACCTGGATCTGACTGACTTGTTGATGACTTAACAGAATGGTCCCTGTAATCTTTGACAGTCCCTACTTTACTAAAAGGGCCTTAGATTTTTTTCATTTTTTCGTGACCGTCCATATTATAAACAGAAGTAAAAAGGGTGGGGAGGGGGTGGTGTGGTGGGGGTGGGGGGGGGGGGGGGGAGTTGTTGACGGAGGAATTTTTGTGACATTTGCCAGATCAATCTAGGGGGAGTTGATCAAATGTAGTCTGGGGGGGGGGGGGGGGGTCAATCCAACCTTTTACTTTTGTTAAAACAGAGTTTTTTTTCAAAAGCTACAAAAGCTATGGGCCATTTTACAAAGGCCCTTAATGTGCTAATGGACTCAATTCAAAAAGGTTTCTTTCTTCCTGGGAGGACACTAAAATTGGATTTTTTTTTTATCTACATTGTGGAACATCGAATATTGAAAGCCCGGGGGGGTATTCCCGTTATATGAAGAGGGGGGCGATATAGGGTATGGGTGGCCGGGCCCCAGTTTCTGGTTTTTCAGCCTTTTGGTCCCATAAATAGGGTAATCACTTATTAGCTGGTTTTATGGCCCCCCCCCCCATTTTGGTCATAAATGGGGGGGGGTGTATGGTTTTCTGTACTACAAAAAAAGGGGGGGGGGGGGGAAAAAGAGGGGGGGGGGGGGGGGGGGGGGGGGGGGGAGTTTGCCTTGATAGAATGGGTAAATGTTTTCTAAGCCCGAGAAGCCGACATTTTACATATTTCGAAACGAAAATTCAACAAAAGCCCTTTCACACAAAAGTATGTTTTTTTTAAACAGTATTTAACATTGGTATGGAACTTAGGGGGAACTAATTATGACAGCAGGGGGGGGGAAAAGGAAAATGGCTGAAACAGGAAGATTTTGAGGGGGGGGGTGTAGGAGGGTGGGTCCCCGGGGTGAATAGAAGGAGCTGGGGGGGGGGGGGGGTCGGGGGAGGAGATTTGTTGGGTCAGTGTCCAATAAATAGGGTAGGGAAACACATCGGGCGAATTTTTGTCAATAAATAGGGTAAATGGTTTTTTTTTTTGGGAAAATGGGCCACAGAGAACAGGGGGGGGGGGGGGGGGGGGGGCTCCGACCACAAAAATGAAAAGAAAAGATATTTCTGGGGGTACCCCCCCCCCCCCCCCTGGGATTGAAAAGGCAACAGGTTAAAATTTGCAATGGATCAGGGGGACAGGAGAGATCTGGCATACCCATAAAAAGCTTTTCATCAAAATGCTCGTCAAGGGGGGGGGGGGGAAATGGTGCTTGGGGGGGGGGGGGGGGGGGTTGTAATTTTCAGGGGGGGGGGGGGGGGGGGGGCTCTCGAACGAGCCGCAAACCTTCCACAGGTGCTAAAAAAAGAAAAAAAAGGGGGGGAGGTATGGTTGGGGATCGGGGGGGGAAAAAAAAAAGGGCTTCCTTGTTGTACTTGTTTTTGGGGGTGGGGGGGGGGGGGGGGTTGGTTATTTTTTTTTTTTTTATTTTTTAATACGCTGCGAGATGTGGGGCCCTGACGCATGCGAGCAGGTGGAAGCGGGGCGGGAGGCTAATCAGGTCCACGCAACAGGCGGGGGGGGAAGGGGGGGATTGCGGGGGGGGGAGAGGAGGGGTTAAAAGTTAGGGGGTTAACCGGGGGGCGGTGAAACATTTAAGGGCCTCACCGACCATTGACCTCAACCCCAATAGTGCATTGGGGGAACCATTTTTTGGCAAGGTTTAAAATTCATTAATCGGCAGCCACTGAGCAAATTGAACAGCTGTGAGGAAATTTTGCCCACCCACCTGGTTTTGACCATTGGCAAAGGAAGTAAAGGTGGTTGGGGGGGGGAGAGTTCTTAAGAAAAAAGAACAGTTTCAAAAAGGCTGGTTTTTTGTTTGCCTGCCTGAGAGAACGGCATTTTGCCCTCCTCTACAAATGTTTAATGAAACCCCTGCAAGTAACTCACCCTTAATTAGAGCCCCCACGTAAACTACAAAACAATCACTGGTCTGGTACGATTACAACGCTCAATTCCCAATAAAATCCCCAAACATATATTAAATTTTCCTTGGCACAAACATGGTCTTGCCTTATCAAGAAACACCATTTGTAACGTTTTTTTTTGGGGAACCAAGCTGTCATTCCAGTGTTATTTACAGTATTAGATATTCCTCATGTTTACTAGTGAAACGCCAGAAAAACCATGAAACCCGTTAATTGTATTTGATTCTGGACATGGTCCCTAGGTCTTTGTGTTCCTGGACCCATCACGAATAAAGTTCCAGGTCCAAGGGAGCACACCACCAAACTGAGAAACAACATTAGTTATTATCATTTGGTGGGTTAGTTTTTCTCATACACAACCTACCTTATTTGGTGTGTTGATTTTTCCCTTGCTACACGCTAACAAGTTCCATAAATAATTTCAGTTATTCTATGGTTTTTCTGAGTTTCAACCAGTAACCCACATGAGACATGTGTAAATGACTTGTAAATAAACTGGAATGACTAGTCTGGTCCAAAAAAACGTTAGGTCAAATGTTTTATGGTTCTCTGTGAATAGACAGGGGGCACGGCGGGACGGTGATTTTTGTGCCAAGAGAGTTTACATAATATGTTGTTGATTTATTGGATTGCAGTCGTTTTGTCTGTTACCGTGGAATGTAGTTACTTGGGGCCTTCTCATTACGGGTTGCAGTATACTGTTGCAGGGTTTTCTCATTAACATTTGTCTTAGAAGCAGGCACGGGGCAAATTGTTCTCGTCATGATCAGGCACAACCAGCCTTTTTTGGAACTGTGGTCCTTTTTTTCCCTACGAAGCAGACTTTCTGTTATTAACTGGGTCCCCACCGAGGGGGGCAAAAGTCCTCGCCCGAGCGTGTGTCCAATTTGGCTTCAGTGCCCGTGCCGCTGTAATGAAAACCTGCCAAACCTGTAATGCCTATTGTGGTTGAGTTGAATGGTCGGTGGGCCCTTAATGTTTTCCGCTGAGGTAAACCCTTCCCACATTGAAGCCTGTTTCGCGTATGGACTATGGATTAGCGCTGCTTCAGGCCATGCGGGTCCGGGCATCGGGGGGATACAGAAAATACAACACAGAAGATAATCATATTAGGTGAAGGTTTGGGCTGGAGAGTTTAAAATTGTAAATGAATTCTAGAGAGCATTTTGATTGAAAGCTCTTTCTGGTATATGCCAGAACTCTCTGTCCCTGATCAGTCGCAATTTTAACTGTTCCTTTCAATCCCGCGGGGGTGGGGTGGTAGCCCCAGAAAAATTGGTTCCGGTAGTTGGTTTCCCACTTTCCCAAAAACCCTTTAACCCTATGTTTAATTGACCCAAATCTGCGCGTGCAAGTTCCCTAACCCTAATCTATTACGCTTGACTCAAGAGAAAATTGTTATAGCCCTATATAATCAACCCTACCATTACATCAGAAACTTGTTTCAGACCTGGCGTCATAATTAGTTAGTCCCTAGTCCATACCAAGTTTAATTGACTGTAAACATTAATTGTTGAAGGGCTTTTTTGTTGATTTTTTGCTATTTCGATAGATGAGTGAAAATTGTGGCTGTCTCGGCGTTAGAAACATAACCCATATCAGGCAAGGAGTGACAGAAAACCATACCCCCATTTATGGACCAAAATGTGCCAAAAAACCAGCTAATATTGATACCCTATTTATGACCCAAAATGGCTGAAAAAACCATTAACCTTTGGGCCGCAATACCTATATAGCCCATATAAGGGAATACCCCCGGGCTTTCAATATTCGAGTTCCACAAATGTAGATAAAACATCCAATTTTAGTGTCCTCCAGAAACCTTTTTGAATTGAGTCCATTCGCACATTAGGTCCTTTGTAAAATGGCCCACAAGCTTTGTAGCTTTGAAAACTATGTTTTGAAAGTAAAGGTTGATTGACAGATACATGATCAATAGATTGATGGCAAATGTACAAATTGTCACCAACTCCCACCAACCTACTGTACTCTGTTCTAATTGACGTACGAAAAATGAAAATCTAAGGCCCTTTAAAGTAGACTGTCAGAATTACAGGACATCTGTAAGTCATCAATCAGTCAGATCAGTGGCCAGAAAGAGCTTTAAAAATGTGTTAAAAAATGCTCACAGGCACTCTTGCTTTTCTACACTGGACTTCTTCCTCTTTCCTCTTTAGCTGTTATTCATGCCTGCTCTCATTAGCTATCCATATGCCTGAAAGAGGCTTCTGATAAAATTTCACCCACAAAGCAAGAATGCTTTTGTGGACCTTTTTTAAGATCTTCAAGGTCCTTGCAGGGATGCTCTACATTGTTCTCGTATAGATTTCCTGCAAAATTAAAGATCCTCAAGGATCTTACCAGACCCTGAAAATAATCCATTTTAAGCTCAGGACCACTAATATTGTCTTTAGTTAATTCAATGGATCCATAGGCCATTGCAGAAACGTGAGAGGACTGGGAAAGAGTATGGTTGTTTTCCGTTTGTTTGAAGAACTAAGATATTCAAATGAAAGATCAATAAATTTGAGAGTCTTAACCATGAAGTATTTGGAAGGAAGAAAATGGCAAAATGGTAGCTCTTCAAATATCACCCAAAATAGAGAGTTTGTATGGATTGGTTAGACAGGCGACAGAATTATAAGGGTTTGTATGGAATTTTGCAACTTTTGCAAGGCTCCCATTTGGTCAATTTTCCACTGAAAACTCTTAAACTTGGTTGGGTAGCTTTTCATGCATTAACCTTTCGGTTGAAATGGTTTAAGATTTTCAATCTAATCAATATAAGAAACTCGCCCCAGTGCTCTCACGTTTCTACAATGGGCTATGCAGAGAGCTTTTTATGACAAGGATCTTTGTTTAAGATCTCTGTCATCATCTCTATAAATCCCTCATTCTATTCCCGTATGGAAGGTCTTCTGAAAAAGGGTTTAGGTTTATTTAAAGTCCCTTATCTTAACTTTAATAGGCCCTTAACGATACCAAAAGGTTTTTGACGAGGATTGACATTCAATTCACTTGCATGCTGGTTTGGTGGGCATATCATTCCAAGCAGCTGCTCACTGGTATTTAAATTGCCTTACTATTAAGTCAAACATTTAGAAGAGATTTCCTCTCTATCTAGCCCCTAACATGCTAACTGATTAGTCAATAATGACAACTATATCTGACACTGCCTAATGCCCTGATAATTGAGGATGTTTTGTTGTTGTCATCTCTCTCAGGAGGTGGTGGTGGAGGTTCAGGTGCTGGAGGCTTTACAGGATTCCATAATTTCCATTTCCGTGATCCTAATGAGATCTTTAGGTAAGTTGCTGTTTTTTGGGTGTGCCTTTGAATTAAATTTAATTGTTATTACACCCGCTTTCAGTGTTACGTGCACAGGCGACATCTTCGTTCATCTTTCAACATGCTATGTAACGGCTGTGAAAGTCAGGCAATTTTTCGCATTATTAGTGGTAGAAATGACAAATAAATGATATTAGAAAACAGTCCTAGGAAAGCATGGGCGCCGATTGGTTAAAAATCGTGTTTGTTTAACTCGATGGAGGCACAGAACTAACACGCGCTGTTGACGTAGCGATGGCGCGAGCAAAGAGAATTTACATTTTGATGATCAAAGTTAACAAGTTGTTTTCCTTTTTCTTGTTGTGGTGTTTTCTAAAAGAAATAGAAAACATGTACTCCGTGTTTCTATCGAGTTATACAAACACTCGTGAAAGTTTGGGAGAACTCGAAAAAGCTGTGGAAACACTCGCCTGCGGCTCGTGTTCCCGCAGCATTTCTCGTTCTCCCAAACTTCCACTCGTTTTTGTATAACTCGATAGAAACACGGTACATGTTTTCTATTTCTTAAATAATTACTGACCTGACATGGCTGAACAAGTTTGTGAACATTGCATGTTTCTAGATTTACAGGATAATTAAACAATTTGTATGTATTCGATCAGCGGCTCAATGGTGACTTCAGGTAGAATTAGGCCGTTAACGCGTAAGCATTCGAACGATATAAACATTAAAAACAGTTGATTCATCTCTCGCAGAATGACTTCTTGAAACTCCTAACCTTAATTTGACATCAAATAAATCCATATTTTATCACTAAAAGTCTAGTTCGACCGAAAAAGAGTCTGTTGTGGTAACATTTTAATTTCGGCCAGGTTACATAGCATGTCAAAAGATGGCATGTCGAAAGATGAACCAAGATGTCGCCTATGCACGTAACACTGAAAGCGGTTGTAATGGATGTAAGATCCAGAGCATCAGGTAACAGATTCATTCTGATGGGTTCTTTCTCTTTGTACTGTGCAAGTTCTTACTTTCACAGTGCCTCTCTCCACTCCACTCAAGTCGAGGGTTTACAGATTTTTCTTACCCACATTAGTTGGGTTGGTTCCACCACCACAAATCTTGCAGTCATCTACAAAATGTTAAATTATACATTAATTGTACATTGAGCTTTCTCATCCTCTAGGAAGATTTTTTGATTGTTACAATTGAAGGCTTCGGTGGAAAAAGGGCGTTAGGTTTTTTTCTCAAAAATGAAATTTATCAGAAAACGCTCTAAATTTCGCATGCAGTTTTGTTTAGGTGCGTTAGACAATGTTCTGCATGTTTTTTTGCTGAAGTTTGTTTCGTTTTCGAGATATTACGTATGCAAAAAACCCTGTATTTGTTGTCACGTCAGCACGTGACCGCAAAGACGGTAATTTCACTTAAAATCCAGCAAAATATTGATCTTTTGCAACGTGTAACCTCAAAAAGTGTTGATGTCAGGTTAAAACCGTTAAAACTTTTATTTCACGTTAACGTGCGACCGCAAAGACGTTCGGTTCACTCAAATTACAGTCAGATGTTAATTTCCCGCAATGCGCAAGCTAGACAATGTTGATATCAGGTCATTTACAGAGACTTAAAATTTTGATTTCACATTATCACGCCACCGCAAGGACTTAAACCCTTAGGGTTTTACTTAGGGTTAGGGTTACCGCTCGAAACTAGGGCTAGCGTTGAAGGGTTACGGAACAAGGTTAGGCTTAGAGTTAACGCTTAGGGCTACGGCTTGAAACTAGGGTTACCGCTTGAAACTAGGGTTACGGAACAAGATTAGGCTTAGAGTTAACGCTTAGGGCTACCGCTTGTAACTAGGGTTACCGCTTCAAATAGGGTTACCGCTTGAAACTAGGGTTACGGAACAAGGTTAGGCTTAGAGTTAACGCTTAGGGCTACGGCTTGAAACTAGGGTTACCGCTTAAAACTAGGGTTACCGCTTGAAACTAGGGTTACGGAACAAGGTTAGGCTTAGAGTTAACGCTTAGGGCTACCGCTTGAAACTAGGGTTACCGCTTGAAACTAGGGTTACGGAACAAGGTTAGGCTTAGAGTTAACGTTTAGTGTTACCGCTTGAAACTAGGGTTAGCGCTTCAAATAGGGTTACCGCTTGAAACTAGGGTTACGGAACAAGGTTAGGCTTAGAGTTAACGCTTAGGGCTACGGCTTGAAACTAGGGTTACCGCTTAAAACTAGGGTTACCGCTTGAAACTAGGGTTACGGAACAAGGTTAGGCTTAGAGTTAACGCTTAGGGCTACCGCTTGAAACTAGGGTTACCGCTTGAAACTAGGGTTACGGAACAAGGTTAGGCTTAGAGTTAACGTTTAGTGTTACCGCTTGAAACTAGGGTTAGCGTTGAAGGGTGAGGGT